>JALBCR010001554.1:0-52486 GCA_030710515.1 Abscondita cerata | reverse complement strand
AAGTTACGTATTGCTACCCAAGAATCTGGGTGCATCGTTCATTAATTAATAAAATTGTTGTCACATCTAGTACTATCGTAACACGTCCAACAACTGATCTGCACTAAAAAACTTTGTTGACATATGTGTTAATCGAAAGAATTCGAAAATTACGAAACAACTGTCGAGTGAATTTTAGTATTTGTTTCAATTCTACAATCTATTGCAAATTTACGTCAGGCAATTTAAAATTATTTTTAAGCCAAAAACCATGAATTTGGTTTCAATTAACTTGGATGAAACATGTTTATTAAAATTATGTATCTAGACTCTGTGTCCACAGATAAGGTATCTTACAGGTGAAAATTTTGTTATTCTTAATTGAGCGAAAAATGTCATTCTTGATCAAATTTATCATTTAGCATTGACGATTCAAACATTTAAAATATGCATCTTATTTTCAGTTCAAAATCATGCTGGTTTTAACAATTGTAAAAATAAAAATATTCTTTGACTGAAGGGCTTAGAAAGCTTTAACAAAAACTTTCAAGGAATTACAGTCTGCAAATTCATATTAGTTACTCAAGCCTATTCGACCGATAGACTTCATGGTAGTACTATTGTTGGGCGATTAAAAAATTTTATTTTTAGGGAGTAAACAACGAGCTTTCTTGTTAGATCTTTGCATTTGCGAGTCAAATGGACGACTATCAACAAACTGGTAGAAAATGGTGTTAATAAGTCAGCAGTTCACTTTGGGGTTTCATTTAACTGAGAAATGTAACTATAGCCAGGAAGCTCCAAAACAAACTACATCCCGAAATATTTTTAAAGAAAATTATTTACGTAATCTAAAGATAAAGAACTTGTGTTTTATTTCAAAATGTGAGACAACCTTAGGTATAGAATCCAGTGATTTTTTTGACTTACTTAGAAGGATTTCTTTTTTATATCAGAGCTTTCTCTCCATGAATAATAATTGTTGGTAATCTATAAACCATGGTTTTATTTGGTAAAAGTACTTTGTTCACAGCTAACAGTTATTAGTAATTCAGTCACAGGTTAAGCTTAAATTTCAGGTTTATTGTTATGGTGATAATTGTCGTCAATTGTCTTCAAATATTAATAGAAAATTAACCTTAACCCGGAACTAAAAATACTGCCTCTTAAAGAAGAAATAATTAATCTGGAATTAGAATTCATAGGTTGACACTTAACCTAAGTCATTTTCTAAACAGTATAAAAACAAAGTTTAATTTCTTTTGTAAGATAAATAAAACTTTTATGTATATGCAGTTAAAGATCGTTTATTAGATGTGATGTGTAACCATGTGTGGTTTCAAGACATTGTAAATAAATATAATATCTTAGGCTTTCTGTTGACTTTAGTCGTGTAACATTTAAATCGATTAAGAGATCATAATGTTAATATATTATTTTTGTTATTTAATATAACCAGTAAATCAAATAAGGCATAGTATTAACCACAGCGTCTATGTGTAGAAAAAACACAAAAACTAAAAAAATATAACCGAAAACGTATTTCAAGTGTAGCAGAGTATTAGTTCGCTGCTGCTGCTGATGATGGTAGTTAAAATTATTTGAACGCGTGTTATTTTAAGCTTTTTGTGCAGTCTAATAAAAATAGCATAGTTGACTGAACCAACGATTCGTTAATTCCACCCGCGCAATCTTGACCCGGCGAATTTCATACCTAACAGTTAATGAATGCTGAATTGCCGATAAACAATATAATATTCACACATTTAGTGAATTACGCGCGCGCCATCTATCGGAACATATTTTAGTAACTCAAACGACAAATTTCATTGCAATCGGATGGACAGTTTAGTTATAAGAAAACATATAGACAAATATTAATTTTCATTTACATAGAGAAAGTTTTATTTGTACCTTGTCTTAATTCAAATTAAAATTGAATGAATTTGTCGCCTATTTTTAAAGCTGGTAGATTACTATTTGAACATGTTACGATAGTAACACTAGATATCTCTGCCAAACTTTTTGTCAAAATTGTTAGTGTTAGCAACTGATAAATAAATATGTTTTTGTAAACTATTAAATTGTAAATGAGGGTGATTCGATAGAGGAACTATTGCCTCCAGAAATTGAAGAAAATGATGTGTCCTTACTTACCTATTAAATCCACTATAAGTATCCAAAAACCTCACGAACGGTTTACTAATTGCTGCATATTAAACAAAAAAAAAAACAATAACATAATGTTTCTATTTAAAAGTATCTGGTAAGCAAATTGCATGTATTTAAAACAAGATAACCTTGCACTTTGCGATCATAGAGATCATAATACATTAGCAGAAGTAACTGAAAAGATAGAATATTTCCTGCTTCCAAAGTTAGTAAATTCCAAAAACAGTAATTTAATTGAGCTTTAGAAAAGTTTAGCAGCAGTCAGTCAATACACTATTTCCGAAACTTAAATTATGATAAATAAGGACTAGAGCGAAAAACATTAACATTGAAAACTTGCATAACATTTATACCATTTATAATTTTTTTACAAAAAGTTGATATAGTAGGCTTTGAAATAGAATAGAATAATAACCCCTGCTGAGACTACCTGCTGTTAGAATTGTAAATGATACCCTTAAGCCCGCTTCACAATGTGCAAACTTTTGTTTACAGAAATTGTGGTGTCCAAGTTTTAAATTTCATGAGTGTACATTAACACAATTAAAGAAAACCACAATTAATAAATTATATTTTAGATTTGACGAAAGTTTGATTATACGAAATTATACGATAGTCGTTGGTTTTACTGTAAATGATGCAAGTTGGAAACAAACTTTAAATGCAGAGTCCTAAATTGTATATAGAGAGCAGTCGTTAATATAGATTATAGACTCACATCTTGAATATTTTTTAAGCGAAACTACATTGTAAGTGTAAATTATCTAAAAACACATAATGCACAAGAGTAGCAATCCAATGATACCTATGATGATTAAAAGTGATTCTAGCTGTAAAAACATAGTTTCATCCGTCCTGCGTACAGTATAAGCAAAATAATGAAAATAAAAAAAAAAGACTTTAATACTTTAACACTAGAAGCGCGGTCGATCCAAATTTGACCCAGTTCATTGTCGTTTATGCTCTAATATATGTATTATTATACGTAGCCACCTCATTTTTTATGACTTTTTATGAAGTGTGATCATTATTGTTTAAGCAAAATTTCAATTACATAATTGCATCACATAAATTTTTGTATTTGATTTTACCTTAAAGCGTGGTTGGGTTAATTTGACCCAATCACGTATATACAAAGTTAACTAAATTTTTCTCATATTTTTATTACTGAATTAGTCGAAATATCGATGAAATCGTCATTAGTTACTCATGCGCCGATTTGAATATTCGTTTTAGTAGGAGGGATGGTGGGGGTGTGTGGTAAAGAAAGAAATCGCTGCATTAGTACCTTGCGAACTATTGATGTGAACATAGCACGGATTTTCGCTCTGACACGTTGCAAGTACGAAAACAGAAAAGCAAAATATTTGCGCGCATTATGGCTGCTCGTAATCTAAAATATGAGGAAATTATGCAAGATATCGATGAAGACAACTCGGAGGGCGAACCGTTGCAATCGTCTGAAGAAGAGTGGGAACAGTTACCAACAGACAGCGACCTATCGTCCGATGATGGAAGTTCAGGTAAATATTCTTATTCTACATGTATTAGAAAATGGTAAATAAAAAATTATATTTGACATAGTATCCGTTGTAGCACTGTGCCTTTACTATCACTTTTATACTGTTTGTGCAAATAATAAGTGATAATAATTTTTAGATGAACACATAACGTCACCCACTGTAGACGAAAACGGTGCTTTTCGACAGTTCAGAGGTCGTGGAAAAACTAGAGGTCGTGGTGCACGCAGTCGAGGTCGAAGCCGGGGCCAACCGTTACTGAATGAAACACATCGTTGTTTGAACGAAATTCCTGAAGGAACTGAAATTACAGCACCTGATGGCACGGCATGGAGAGTGAATGCAACGAACCAGGCACAACCAGGTAGAAGAGGTCAACAAAACGTATTCAGAGATCGTGCTGGCCCCACTGCATATGCAAAACGTTATGTAGATGAGACATGCATCAGTGCTTGGCGTCTTATGGTTGATGAAAAACTTTGAAACATGTTTTGTCTTGCACCATAACCGAAGCGCGTAAACACTCACCTGACTGGGTTCTAACAATTGAAGAGCTCGAAGCTTTTCTAGCTGTGATTTATGTACGTGGGGCCATAGGCGCAAAATCTTTAGATTTAGATTCTTTATGGTCAATGAAATGGGGTAACAATTTTATAAAGGAAACGATGTCTCGGGATAGATTTCGAGAAATTATGAAATTTTTGAGGTTTGACGTAAGATCTGCGAGAACGCAACGACTGAAAACTGACAAGTTTGCTTTGATGTCCGAAGTGTGGTACAACTTTATTTCCAATGCCCAAACTTGTTATGTGCCAGGACCTTTATAACAATTGATGAACAACTTTTCCCTTCCAAATGTCGATGCAGATTTACTCAATTTATAGCAACAAAACCCGATAAATACGGACAAAAGTTCTGGTTGGCTGTAGACAAGGACTCAAAGTATCTAGTAAATGCCTTTCCGTACCTAGGCAAAGATGACGTCAGACCCAATGACGAACGTCTTGGGGATTACGTAGTCAAAAAGTTGATGCAACCATACGTAAACAAAAGAAGAAATGTTACGTGTGATAATTTTTCACGTCTTTGTCTCTTGCCGAAACTCTAAAATCAAAGAATACCAGCATTGTTGGTACTATAAATAAATCTCGTCGGGAAATACCGGTTTGCGTCAAGCAAGCAAAAGAAGAGTTATATAGTACGGTAGTACTAAAAAAGATGACGTCACTTTGACAGTCTATCAAGGGAAGCACAAAAAAATGTTCTTCTCCTTAGTACGATGCATCCAGACATCCAAACGGAGGCTGGTTCAAAAAGAAACCAGATGTAGTATCATTTTACAATAGCACGAAATATGGGGTAGACATTCTTGATCAGATGGCTCGCAAGTATTCTGTAAAAGCTCCATCTCGGCGTTGGCCAGTTCACACTTTTTATAATTTGTTAGATTTAGCAGCAATAAATGCTTGGATTTTGTATAGTGATATTAATAAAAAAAAGAATCAGCCGAAGAGATTTTATTTTGCAACTGGGAGAAGAGCTGGCTGAGATGTACTCAAGTAATAGAAAAAGGAGTTATCAATGTACCACATGAAATACCTGGGCGTCAAGACAAACGTACTCGTTGTCAGGTAAAATCTGCTTGTCCAGGAAACAAATCGTGTGTGAAATGTCAAATCTGTAAAAACTGTTTGCAAGAAATGCACATCAAAAGAGTTTTTCTTGTGCTTATTATGTGATTTGGATGCGTAATGGTACACATTTTTATTACTTATTTGAGATTTTTAATTCTATTATATGTCAAACTGTATCCTAAATATAATAGCTTATACAGTATGTCCCCCTAAGTTGGAATCATATGAAAAACTTTTTTATTATTAATTTTAGAAAAAAAAGTTATTCTTCATAAAAAGTTCTGCATGTTCTAAAATCTAAAATACAGTCATCAAATATCAATTTTTTTCAGTCGTATACGAGGTTTGTCAAAAATATGAATTTTACTCAAGAGTAAAGTACCTTTAAATTTTTACAATATCGGAAAATGTTATCAAAAAAGTTGATCAGAAATAAAAACTACGTTCAAATATGCAATTACATCCATTTACATTAAAAATTAAGTTAATTTTGTTTTTTTATTAATATTTCTATTTTGAATGAACATTTATCTCTTGTGATTATTTATTATTATTTATGATAATTTGACTAAAATATTATAATATACTTTTACGATGCTGTGAGTCATTTTATTTCTACAGGGTGTTCACTTTTATTTTTCAAAAATGTTCAATAAATATAATAATGTTATCAATGTAAATACTTGCAATTGCATATTTAAACGTAGTTTTTAATTCTGCTTAACTTTTTTAATAACATTTTCCA
Organism: Abscondita cerata; assembly: GCA_030710515.1. Lineage (NCBI taxonomy): Eukaryota > Metazoa > Arthropoda > Insecta > Coleoptera > Lampyridae > Abscondita > Abscondita cerata. Next base: position 46,436 of record JALBCR010001554.1, on the reverse strand, counting down.
ATATTGTTAAATTTAAAGGTACTTTACTCTTCAGTAAAATTCATATTTTTTGACAAACCTTGTATACGACTGAAAAAATTTGATATTTGATGACTGTATTTTAGATTTTAGAACATGCACAACTTTTTATAGAGAATAACTTTTTTTCCTAAAATTAATAATAAAAAAGTTTTTCATATGATTCCAACTTAGGGGGACATATTGTATAAAAAAAATACACTATAATTACGAGTTTCTTTACATAAACCCTTTGGCAGTTTTTATGAAATAATAGAATAATGGTTCAAATTGACCCAACCGCGCTTCTAGGGGTGTCAGAAATTACCGCGCTTCTAGTGTTAAAACATAAAGAAACGCGTTCTTTAGAAGTTACATAGTATATATTTTGTAGTTCACCAAACAAAGGTTCAAATGTTTCAGTACAGTACACAAATTCACTGTAACGATTGAGTCAGTTTGTAATATAATATAATATAATAATATAATTTCCAATCATAACAACAAAATACCTAACCAGTGTCAACATTTCTGCGGCTGAAGTTTTAATGTTTAATGGGTACCATCAACGACAATGCAGTTACTGGGTTTGGAGCCTGCGTCTGGACCATTGCCAAAACTAGACAGTTTACTTTGTATGATATTTAGCGGTATTAATTTAGAATCTTGCACTAGGTACTTTATTACATACTTCATAACATTACAATATGCCATGTAGTAAGTCAAGAAAAATTTTTTTCTCTTATTTCCGTTCTAGGAGGATTATTTTGCGACACATCTTCAAGATTCAAGGTCAGTGATTGTATTTCAAGTTTATTTGCGTTAGATATATGACAGCATTGATTAGCAACAAAACTCTCCAGAAATCCAAGAATTCCATTTAAACCAAGATTGTCACCGGTAATGCAAGCAATATGAAGTAAGAAATAAAAATTACATAAAATAACCTCCTTAGCCAATTGCCAAAAAAATTTGATAACTCTATCATACTAACTAAATAACATTTTCAGGAATACTAATTTGACCATAAAATGAAGAAAAGAAAGACGCTGCGTGTGGCTGCATTGTGGTTGTGACACAAAGAACACATTCCGTTGTATTTTGAATAGCGTTTATGTTTTTGTTGGTGTGTTCTGGAGATGAAGCACTACGGATTTTATTGCTAAATCTATTTAATACACTATTTATACATGTATTTAATGGACGGCACCTGTTTAGGTGTTTGCCTAAGGAGAAACAACTGGTAAAGAGCCTGTTACAGTTAGACTGGCCACATTTAAATTCTGTAGTAGTTGCTAATGGTAGACAGTCGGATGTCATGTGTTTTATTAATATTATGGGAGATTCAAAAAGGTGCTGGTACCCACAACAACTATACATTTTATATAGGAATGCGTAAATCTGTAAGAACATGTTTTAAAGATTGGGATAAGCTATCGTAATTAGATGAAATTGAAAAAAAGCTTGTTGTATACGCCACACATCAGTAGCTTCTACTGGATAGCATGCACCAGTGAAATGAAAAATTTTAAAAACCGCATCCACGGCTTGCAATGGGGTAGGTAAGGTAGAAAATGTGTTGTCCACCACTGCAATACATTTTACGATTGTTTTGAAATCAAAACCTACAACTAGTACTAATGGTTGAAAATTTCTACCTAAGGACGTGTCCTTGTTTTTTCTACCCTCTACGGTAGGAATGAATTCCTCGTCAGATGGAACATGCGTTATGAATGCATCTCGTACTTCCACTCGTGATAGTCTCTACACTTTGCCACCAACTTTCCTTCCCGTAGAGCAGCAAGAATGTATGGAACAGCAAAAGAAGTCCGATACTGCTATCCGCATGAGAATGTACAAGAGGGTACAAAATTAATTCAAATTAAAAGAGGAATATATGTACTCACTCGAACCTGTAGCTGCATACTAATCCAACTGCTGCTTGTAATGTACATCTCTTGTTGTTTTCATTTTTTTTGGTGGCAATCTTAGGCTACGGCCATGCTTGCGGCCTGATCGCGGCGACACGAACGCTGCGACCAGGTCGTTATGTTGTAAATTTGTTGCACATGGCCACGCTTAACCGCGACAACGTTTTTTGATCCAGTTGAAATCAAACAATGGATGATAATATATTGTTAGCAATTATTGTCTCGAGGTATTTACGGAAAAAGCGGAGAAAAAGAAGATATTGCATTCATCCGGTTAACGCACCGAGACTTACATGTGGACAGTTTCACATATTGTTTGTTCTTCTAAGAAACTACGAAGAAAAATTCTTTTCTTACTTTAGAATGGGTGTGTCCTCATTTGACGAACTATGTTCTTATGTCAAATGAGGTTTACAGAGGCAAACAACAAGATTTAATAACGCTATTTCAGTTGAAGAGAGACTTGCAGTAACTTTAAGGTAAGTTAGTTTATTTTATTCTATACTTTTATTGTTAAGTTTACGTAGTATACAAAAAATATAACAAAAAAATCACTAATATATACCGAAAATGGAAGAGTCTTGCGAATGCGATGATGATAAATCTGTGTATGTGGGAGACTCTAATGGTGTTTCAGCTGCAGAAGATGATCGACTCGGACAAGGTGAAGGTGATGGTTGGGTAACAATAGTATTATTGTGTTGGGGATATGACGCAGAAATATTGTTCGATCTTGGAGGATGTGTCACGATATTGTTAGTCAATAGGTGATAATTAGTATTGTTTTTGAAAAATGGTCAATATGCAGGAATATTACTATTTAATTGTGTATTGGTAGGAATAGTATCTAATTGGAAATAGCCCGGATTATTGCTTGATGGGTGGTGTGCGGAAGTATCATTACTGAATGTGGGATGTGCAGTAATATTACTGGTATTAGATATTGATGGCGATGGCATGGCAAAAGTGATAGCTTGCTGCATCGTCTCTATGAATTTCATGCGGGCCCATATTTTTGTGCGATCATCCAGCCTCTTGAGCATGGGCAAAAGGGATAACAGAAATAACTCATCATCATTTTTCTCATTAAGTTTTTGTGACTTAATGTGCTTAAGAATTTCTTGTTCAAAAGTGCTTGCATTTCTTTTAATAGTTCGTCGAATTGGTGGCATATTCTGACTAGCTGATGTCGGCGTAGCTACATCATCTGTCACGGACATGGTACTTACAGATTCATGCTTTTCATTATGAGTGTCTTTACCACTCTCTGCCTCCTCAGTATTGAAATTTGTAAGGGTCCTAAAAAAAATTACTTAAGCATGAGCTAGAACTTCCAAAAATAATTTATCAATTTAGGCATGCTCTGAATTACTATTAAACATTTACGACCGTTTTTTCAAGGTATCAGGCAAAAACAACAACTGATCGAAATATATGTAGCGTTTTCTCCTTCGTTTACCACTTCCACTGGGCTGTTTTTGTAGACATACTTCTCTGGTAAAGGCATCCCGTATGGACTTCAATTTTTTTTTAAGTTCTTTTACTAAAAAATCAATTTTGGTAATATACATATATTTCTGCAATATTATTACACACAGCCAAAAATAATGATATATTTTATTTACAGAACCATAGTGCTCTTAGAGAGTCTCACTGGAAGATCCCTCTGCGAATCTTGATCTTTCTGGATGTGACCGTTTTGTCTCTTTCTGGGATCGATAAAATTGTTGACTATTGTTTTATGAAGCTTTTTAGTGCATGTATTAGAATTTGATCTACCTTGTATATCTCGAGAATTTTATGAGGTAGCTATGTGTGATAGAATCAAAGGTGTTCTTGTTGTCGATATACGCTATGCTTAGGTTACGCTTCTTTGTTGTTGCTTCATCACTTCATCAATGATTATTTAGTCTTTTGCATCCACGTGAGTTTTGATAGCATCCCTTTTGATCTTCTGTTAGTATGTTGTTGTTCTTCAGGTGCAAATAGAGATTTTCAATTATGATTGATGTTAACCTTTTATATATAGTTAGTAAACAAGTGATCGGCCTATATTGAGAACCATTAGAGACGTCGTTACCTTTGGGCAGTGGGAATGTGAGTTCCATTGTGATGTCCGCTGGGATGGCTTTTTTGTTATGCAAAATATTATTGAAACTCTTGGCCAGCGCCTCGTGAGCGAACGTGAATTTTTTTAACCAGAAGTTGTGAATTTTATCTATACGTAGTGATTATCTTTTGTACTGCCATAGTTGCATCTTTTGTATTAATCTCTGTCTCTTGCATCATCAGGATGTTTTCGGTTCTTGCTCTTTCTTCGTTGAGCTACGATATCTACTCTTTGTGCTGTTTAGGGTGTTTCCATATTCGTAACCAGAAGTTAGTGACATCGTCAATTGTCGGTATGCTATCCGTTTTTATGATTTCCCGTTTATCAAGCTTCCTATAGAACTTTTTCTGGTTATTGTACCTACACAGCCTTTTAGAATACACAGCGAGTTGTTGGGTTAGTTTATCGATTAGTTCGTTTAAGGTTTCCGTGTTGAGTTGTTCTATTGTTAGAGGTTTAATAATTTTCGCTACTTTTGTTGCAAGTATTCGAGAAGATGTCTTTCTGTATTGAGTCAGTTGACCAAGCTTCTCTTTTCAAGACTCCGCTTCCACGCTGGTGTTTTGACTAAAGATTTTTTACTCGTGTTTAGTGACTGAACGACTTTAGCGCCTATTATTATTATTATTATTATTATTATTTTTTTTAAGGAAGCGTCAACTGCCAAGGTTATTGGCTTCCATCTTGATAAATCAAGATATGTTTCATCTGGTAAGTATTCTATATATTTTGAACATATTAATACTTTTTTAGAAATGTCAGGGTATTGCGGATTGCATCGAGATACGTTAAATTATCTTCAAGTACTGGCTTCACTTCATACAGTCGTCTCTGGATACTAAACTGTGGACATTCACAAATTATATGTGTGATCGTAAAATTTACGTTACACATTTGGCACTAAGGCCAGTTTTCTCTCTTCAACATATGCTGATGTGTAATCGCAACATGCCCTATACGTAACCTGTGAGTTGCTACCACTTCTTGCCTGGGTAACTGGTAACTAGGACAATGAGTTCATACAAATGGTTTTACCCTTGAGAGTTGGGTATTGTTCCTAGCCCGTCAATCCTGCCAATTGTCTAATATTTTGTTTTTAATTGCGTGTTTGAACTCTTTTTGCTTCACCAGCATTACGTCTTGCACTATACCAGAGGTTGCGTATCAGGCAGCTTTGTCGGCCTCGTTATTTCCCATCACACTAATGTGACTGGGAGTCCAGATGAAAGTTATTTTATAGGTCTCCTGGAGGTGCTTGACTAGTGCCTGTATATTTTGCGTTATTGGATCCCTAGAATATATATCCTTCACTCCCAACAATACACTCAGAGAATCGGTAGCTATAACGCATTTATCCACATCTACAAATATGGAGCAGTAGAGAAGAGCTTTCCAGATGGCATACTGTTCCGCCGAGTATATAGATGTGCGCTTGTCCAGCGTCCACGAATGGGCAATATTATTTACGTAAATAGCACAACCCACACCCTCTTCAGTTTTTGACCCGTCTGTGTAGATAAAGATTGCTCTCCGATATTCCTAACATAGTTCGTTAAACACCTGGTGATATGACGTCTCTGGTAGATGTCGTAAAATAGTTACGGTACGTATATCGGGTACAGTCCACCGAGGTATCTCATTCGGTCCCTTGTTAATTAATGTAGGAAATGCATATTCATCGAATTCATACATTCCTGGAAACTTACCCCACAAGGTCTAGTTATGGTCGGACGTACAGTATATTCATTAAAATATCAAAAGAGAAATTTATAATTTGGATGCTGTGGATGTGCTCTTATCATGGTTATGTAACCAGCTGTTAGGATGTTTCTTCTCTGATATAACGACGTTGATCCCGTCTCGCAGTACAAGTTTTCTACCGGACTAGTAGGAAAGGCCCCTAAACAGTAGGGAAGTCCTAAATGGTGAATCGTATCCAATTTGCGCAAAAGACTTCGACGTGCTGACGCGTACACGATGCATCCATAGTCTAATCGTGATAACACGATAGCCCTATAGATTCGAATCAGTGTTATAGGTTGTGCTCCCCATTTAGTATGAGCTAAAATTTTGATGACGTTCATTGCTCTGCTACATTTTTCCGTTATCGAAGATATGTGCAAGCCCCACGTTAGTTTGATATCAAAAACCATTCCTAAAAATTTAACATGAGGTTGGCACCTAATGATACGGTCTTTTATGAATAGCACCGGATCGTAGTGTGGTTTTCTAAGCCTACAAAAGTGGATGGTGTTAGTTTTCTCTTCAGAAAATACGAAACCAAGATTTTCTCCATTTTTAATTATTTTATTTATAGACTCCTGCAGCTTGCGTGTTATCACCCCTACAGTTTTATCCGATAACATAATGGCCAGGTCATCGACATATAAACTCTAATGGACACACGGATCTACATCTGAAGCCAAGTCATTTACAGCAACAGCAAACAGAGTACAACTCAGGGTAGATCCTTGGGGTACGCCGTTTTCTAAAACCCGAGAAGATGATAGGTGATTCCCCACTCTTACTCTGAAACGACGATATGTAAGAGAAGATTTTACAAATTTGAGCATGTTGCCCCTAATTCCGTAGCTGTGTAGTTTTGTAATATTCCATGTCTCCATGTCATGTCATATGCTCCATTTATGTCGAAGAACACCGCGACCAGATGTTCCCGATTTTTAAAAAGAATCCTGAATATGGTTTTCTAATAATACGAAGTGGTCTAGGGTCGATCTGCTTTTACGAAAACCCGCCTGATAGAAAGCTAATAAATTATTCGTTTCCAGGAACCATTGCAGTCTACTGTTAACCATTTTTTCCAGCAGTTTTCCCATGCAGCATGTAAGACTTATAGGCCGATAGCTCGCTGGGGAGTGCGATCTTTAGATTCTTTCAGGATAGGCACTACAACGGCTTCTTTCCATTCCATCGGGTAAGTGCCCTTATTCCAAAAGTTGTTATAAACTTCTAATAACTTTTCATTCATTTTAGGTGTCAGGTGTTTTAACATTTCGTTTGAGATGGTGTCTGTGCCGGGAGATGATAACTTCAAGGCATTTAAAGCAGCATCAAGTTCCTGAGTGGTGAAAGGTAAGTTGTAGTCTTCGACATCGTTCGAATAGGTATCTAGTTCAGTATTCTTATTCCTGGTTTGGTTGTAGTTCGCAGATGAGCTTACGCTTTGGAAATGAGTAGCTAAGGCTTCAGCTATTTCTTCTACCTCTTCCAACCGTCGATGATCGTTCACCTTAATACAAGTAATAGTATTTATTTTAGGCCTACCAACCACAGCCTTGATTTTTCTCCATACATTCCTCACGTTTGCGTCTGATGTAATTGACGACGTGTATGCGTTCCAGCTATCGCTCTTGCATTTTACGACGACTATTCTCGATTCCGCCCTGCTTTTTTTAAAAGTGATTAAATTTGCGAGGGTGGGCTCTTTTCGAAAGCGATCAAAAGCTCTTTTTTTCGCAGAAATTGCCTCCTTGACCTGCGGACACCACCAACGTACAGACCGTTTAACAATACCACCTGCAGTTTTTTGAATGCTGTTATTTGCATTTTTGATAATTGCTTGTGTTATGTTGTTTAAACTTGGGGACTCTGGTGGCAGCAAGTGTTCTCGGAATTTGTTCTAGTCTGCCTTCTCAATTTTTCATCTAGGGCTGACATATTGTATGGATTTTAGCTTGTCGGTCTTTATCACAATGGGAAAACGATCACTATTATATAGGTCGTTTTCAACTCACCATTTAAGTGACGGTGCTAATGAGCAAGAGGTCACTGTAAGATCAATGGCTGAAAAGTTGTTAGATGAGCCATTATTGAGAAGCACTACATCGTTTCTTTCTAACCAGTTTTCCATAATACGTCCTCTATCGTCGGTTCTTAAGAAGCCCACAAAGTGCTGTGGGCATTAAAATCGCCAAGTAAAATAAAAGGAGTCGGAAGTTGATCTATAATCTGCTGGATATTATGAATTTGCCAATTTCGGTTTGGTAAGTATAAATTACATACCGTCACCTTCAACAGCGACAACTTGGAGTGCACTATTTAGTGCTATCTCCCGAAATCTAACGCCATTTCTGAAGAGCATAGCAACTCCTCCACTAGCCCGTTCATTGATTTCACCATCTCGCCTAACTACCACATACTCTCTGAGAAAGTATCGTTATGGACACATCCTCTACAATTCCATTGTAGTATTTTGTTAAATGTGGCGAATTTTGTTTGTAGATGTGTGGTATACAAAAAAATTCTAATGTCGATTAGAATAAAAATCTAAATATATCTACAAATAGGTAAATAAATAAATATATATTACCTTTGCCGACAGGTATGTAAAGCAGTTACATAGTCGATTCTTCAATAATTATAGCCAACATAACAGTATAAAAACTTCGAATCGCCTGCAGTAAAGTACGCAAGAGGTTGTACAATAGCAAACAAACACTGAGAATCACCCGACAGCTGTTTCGTCCTTTTGGGACTCTTCAGGAGTGAGAGAACTCGAGTGTAAGTTCACTATTGTACAAACGCGAGCTGTCGACTATATGCCCTACTGGAGGGATCACAATATTTAACACAATATTTTTCGACATCTAGTGTCGACTCGTGAAAGCGTTCACGTACGTAAATGTAAGCAACGTTGCCGACAGGTATGTATGTATGTACAACCTCTTGCGTACTTTACTGCAAGCGATTCGAAATTTTTATACTTGCCAATTGTTATGTTGGCTATAATTATTGAAGAATCGACTATATAACTGCTTTACATACCTGTCGACAAAGTTGCTTAGATTTACGTACGTGAACGCTTTCACGAGTCGACACTAGATGTCGAAAAACTTATCGTTTAAATATATATATATATATATATATATATATATATATATATCTGTAAATAAATAACTAAATAACTATGTGGATAACAAATACAACACAAATAAATAAATAAATGTATCAAAAAATATCACAGATAAATATCACAGCACTAACTTTTATCAGTAGTTGGTTTGAGCTTGCCGTGAGATTCGTGCCACGAACCTTTCGGTTTTCCCTTGACCCAACCTTTTTTTCGTTTGCCTTGTGATTTGGCCTTTTCTACTACTTCATCGTCAATAGAACCGATAGAAGTTATACTAGGAGCAGGAGAAAGCTCCTTTCTTTTTGCTCCTGTATCAGTTTCACAAATTACATTTCTTTTATCAGTTACCTTTCTAGCATCTTCTTCCGCTTCAGTATCAGAAACTTGAGTATCTATGTCTGTAACATTTGCACTCACAAACTGGCATGATCTAGCGGGTTCCTTAAAAACAAAACATGACTTAAGAGCGTCAACCAATGAAGGAATTAATTCTCTCATCAGGAATTGCGTATCAACCTTCACTGGTGTAGACGCCGCTTTGGCATACGACATATTAGGCGACGGGGTGACAGTGATGACCTTCTTCTTTGTATCAGCATATGGTAAGTTTTCTCTCGCTTTTATTTCCTGAATGGCCATTTCTCGCTTATATATCGGGCAAGCTCGGGAAAGTGTAAAATGTTCTTCATCACAATTAATACAGCTAACTGGTTTGTCACACGGTTGTTCTTCATGAGAAATCTTACCACATCCGCACAATTGTTGACCCTTACATCTTATTAACGTATGACCAAATTTCAGACATCTATAGCAACGCATAGGGGCGGTATATACAGGGTGTTTTAGAATAAGATGCTGATCCTTAAGGGTGTCAATCCTTACGCGATTTTAAGAAGAAAAGTTCAAATAAACATATGTCCTAAACCTCTTAACTTTTGATCTACAAGGTGTTCAAGTTTTAAGAAAAAAACGTTTTTTATCATAACTTTAATATCTTTATAGATATTTTAATAAAATTTGGCATATGCCTTCTAAGCTACAACAGCTATTTTTTGATTTAGAAATTTTAATTTTTTTATTCAGTGGCCTCCGTACAGGATGAGGACTAGATATTTTTAGAGAAATATTATGTACGCCACTGCTTTTTTTAAATAAAATTATTTTTAAAATCTCCATTCATTTTAAGGTAAATTTAATTTTTGTTTTTTTTTCGTCCGACGAACGGTTTCCGATCAAAAAATAAAGATCATTAAATGGACACAATTATCGCTATGTACCTATCATCATTTTGAAAAAGTAGACTATGGACTTTGTTGTCAAGGAAACAATTAGATAATGCCAAACAGTTTTGACAGATAGGTATTTAAGTACACGAATATTAAAGTTACGATAAAAAAATGTTTTTTTTCTTAAAACTTGAACACCTTGTAGATCAAAAGTTAAGAGGTTTAGGACATATGTTTATTTAAACTTTTCTTCTTAAAATCGCGTAAAGATTGACACCCTTAAGGATCAGCATCTTATTCTGAAACACCCTGTATAATCTTACTGCTAACTGATAACATGCAGCTTTAATTTTAGTTGGTAACTTAGGCGTATTAAACGTTAAAACATGATTGGCAATATCACAAATTAGAGCATTGACTTTGGTCTTAATACGTCGCACTTCAATAACTCCTTGACTTTTCAATTCTTTTGAAATTTGCAGTATATGACGCCTCTAGATGTATTGAGAGTTTTATATGCACTTATTTCTACATTATAATTACCAACTTTAGTAGAATTTAACAGCTTATTGGACTGGGCTGCTGAAACCTTTCCACAATTAATCCTTCTCTAACTTTTCTTATATTTTTAAGCTCTCCAACTAATCCAAACAAAACTTTTTTGAATGAAGAAGGGACTCTCTTTAAAGAAAACCCCGCCGGAAGATACCGACTTTTCTTGATTCGCGTTGTTTATTTGTCAGTTTTTACGTGAATCTACATCCACGTCCATTATCTCACCGGGTTTACCAACATTGGGTTGACGTCCCTCATTAGAGGTAATCCTACCCTCTAATGCATCCGACGCATTACCGTTTTGTTCATACCATTTTATTATTATTATTATTATTATTATTATTATTATTATTATTATTATTTACCAGTTCCAACTTATCATAACTTTTATTAGTTTTAAATTTTTAGGATGGGTTCTTATTGTTTGAAACCAAGATTACCCTTTTAAAAATATTACAAAAAGTCTACAGAGATCCCTAAGTTATTATATGGTCAGTTTTGAACATTACAACGACATAACTTGTTTGAAATGGAAAAAATGTTTGACTGTCATCCTGTCAGGTTTCTCTGTAGCGTCTTTGTTAATTTGTTATTGTCGCTTTGACCCATTCATTGAAAATTTAGTGATACGCCTATAGAAATTCTGTAATTCATTCAATGAATCATGTCCAGTCGTATAAGTTCAAACGACATGTTTGTTAAAACTCTTAAACCTTTCAATTATGAATAAAGATGTAAGAATTTGTAAATGTTGTAGAATTTATTGTAATTTCGTTCAATCGTTAATAAGTTCAAGGTTTAGTTATTACAAGTCGTAATGGATTGACAACACACACATCGTTGGTCGTACTTCGTATAGTTTATGACTTTTTTGTGAACAAAAAAAATGGCGACAGAAATTCAATGTATTGATAAATTATCGTATTGGAAATTTTAGTTTGAACTGAATGCAACCCAATCTAGATATTGAAAGTTGTCCTTATCACTTCAAATTGTTTGCTGTCGTTATTGTTTTGAAACAATTTAATTCTGGAGTCAAGAGATGATAAAATTCCAATTAGTATTGTTGAAAGGAAAATCTTATCAAATTGTTGATTGCATAGGTTTTGGAATTGGTTGTTTATTGCCGTTTTGTAGAATGTAATTAATTTTGGTTACACTGTAAGTTTGCGGTTGATTGTGTATTTGCGCTTTGACCAATTGAATTTGCTTCGTTGTAAAGCAAACCATTGAAAATTGGAAACACAAATAAAAACCTAAATTATTAACGTTACTTATTTAAATAGATTAGTTTATAAGGTTTGCGAACGGCGAATCTAGTCTTAATTTTAATTTAGATTAAGAATTATTAGTTTAAATTTTTGTTTGTTCGTTAACATTTGTTAAGTTATGGTTTGTTATTTTTATATTGACAATTAGTTTTTACATAAAACTGATAAAGCTAAGTAGATTACCGAAACGTTTTTGATAAATTAAAGGGATACAAATTGCTATGACATCTTAAAGATAAATTTGCCATTCCGAACTAGGGAACTTCTTCCGAATGTATACCCAAAGGTTAGTATAAATTTAGTTCAGCTTGCACCCTTAAGTTTAGTTTATAGGTTGCACCTCTACGTTAGGTTACCATATTGTTGAAAACTTTTTGGATTTAGCCAGGTCGCTAAAATAAGCAAACACAATATTTTCTGATGCCTTCGGCTGAACATTTTTGGTAGCGCACCAATGTTTATATTCTCTGTAGATTTTGTAATAACGACTTTTGCTTTTCGCCTGTAACAAATTTTGAACCGCTTTGTTGGCCACTTTTTTAGACCTGGTAGCTTTTCGAACTTTGTGACATTTTTGGTACCGAATTTTACACAATGTTTATTGAATTTAACCTAAACAGAATTTGTTTTTATAAGTACATGCATTCTATTCCATACAGGAATATATTTTGTATTATTCATGATTATATTAATATGTTCGTCTCTGTTTCTTACTCTGTGTTGTAACTATTAATTTATAACTTAAATGTTAATCTAAACATCTTATTTATTATGACTTGCCATATATACATGCTGTATCTGTGTGGTTAATAGAATGATTATAATTAAGATTATGATTATTCATGCCACAATAGCTACAGTCTTATTTTTTAGTAACGATAACTACAATTCTCTTATATATGAGTCAAAAACTTTTAAAATAATATAAACAGAATGCTATTCGATTACCTTTTTCCATTGGTTTATAAGAACAAAAACAATTCTGCGACTGATTAGTTCAAAACTTCAACTGTTATTTAAATACTTTTTTTATTAATTTTTTATCATCATCATATTTAGTGCAAAACTAAGTGCGATTAATATTTCATAACTGCAGATAAGTTAAGGATTCGATCAATTATGAGATTCCTTAATCCTCTACCGGTGCGGGAACAAAATTAGCTGAATCTTGGGCTTGTGCCTGTAATTGGCGAGGTGCGTATCCACCACCCATAGCTACGTTGGCAACGAAGAACCAGTAAACACAAATATAAATCAACTGCAAATAAAAGCACAACTTGTTAAAAGAGAATGTTATATTTCAAATTACTTACCCATTTAACCATCTTGACAATCTTTTAACTGCAATATACGAACAATATTTAAACTTCTCCCTTTTATATAGTATTCTAGTAGAAAAATAATTAAATTATTTGCGTATTTTAATTATCAATGTGATATTTCAATTGTCTATTATTCTAAGTCTGTAATTATGGGAAACTTAAAAAACTGCATAAAATTTGGTGATAAATAAAGTTATACTAAAATATAATTGTTATGGAATGACTTGAATTTTATTTATCAAGCGTGGAAAAATTGTTAAGAAATATGGTTGTTTTAAAACCTACTTTATGTCATTTGTTTTCAAAATATATATATATATATATATATATATATATATATATATATATATATATATATATCACGTACGATAACCAAAAATAGGGAGGGTGGAGGAAAATAGATTTATTTCTATTTTAACAAAGAGAAAACAAAAATAAAAATACTTTAATTTATAGAAAATAGAAAACGCTTGAAAAACTCTGCATCTATCTGACGGTATACGATCACATGTGTATCTATAGGGGTTAGTATCATTAGATATTATTAAATATAATCCCCAGCGGGTATCAGGTTTAACTGCATAATTTTATACAAAGTATGAAACTTACTTAGATTAACGAGCTTAAAGAAAAACTCTAATTGGTATATAGCTGTGCATCCAAAGAGTATTAAAAGTCAATACAAATCATTAATTATTTGAAAGATATCCTTTAGTTGCTCACCATAACGCGACAGAACTTAGACACTACTTAAATCTACTGGAAAACATCAGTATAATACTGACACCGTGGACTGTGGACCCTGCTTTCACTTTCTCTGATGACCTCGCCGTTAACGTGTGTGAGGTGTGTTGAATGACGTCATTGGTGACCTCGTCGTTAACGTGTACTAGGCCTTTTTCGAAAGTTTTTGTTGACATCAGATATTTTCGGGGAAATTTTAATTAACGCCATTTTGGCATGATGACGCATGTTTTACCTTTGAAATAACATAGTGCAATAAGATAAAAATATGTTTGTATTTTATTATTGTCCAGAAACAAGATATTTTTAAAAACTAGAAAAAAACAAACTATTTGGACTCTTTTTTCATGTGAATTTATTTTATTTTCCCATTTGCCAACTTTTCGACAACACGTATAACACATTACATCAATTTCTAAAATAAAAATATATATTTGTCTCTCTCTCATTTACATAAATATTTCATTCAATACTACAATACATGTAAAATATTAATCAAACGTAGGATTCACATGTTTATCTTCTTCTTCATCTGCTCGCGATAGAGATGGGGTACTGCTGCATCCTTCTCTAAGGTACATATTCTCCAACGGTCTTCATCCTCTGTAAATCAAAAAAAAAAATTAAAATAAACACTAAAATGTAATAAATTGAATGGAATTTTTTAAATATTAAATAATTAATCGTAAACTCGAAACTTAACGCTGCAAAATCAACGTTAAAATCAAAATGGGGGATTAAAAAAAAACACGTACTATTACGATGAAGCATCAACAACAAATACGTGACATAAGACTTAAACACTTAACAATAATAAATTAGCCTCTAATCTGCAATGAAAACATAAAACGCAATTTATTTTGTAATAACGTTCCCGTAAAACGTAAACTGCAGGTTACTCAAAAAATATGAACAGGGTATAACATATTTATTGTGTGAAAGTTAAAAACAACTTTTCCGTCACTCAATCAACGCGATTGTTAAAAACCAAAAATGCATCATTCAAAATACGTAATATGTTTACATGTAATCAACGGATTTGCACAAAATTAATACACTGCTTTACAAGATAATCAATTTCAAACTTTATTTTTAAAAATGCTTACAAAAATTTATTTGATATGCAAAAGTCTGATTTAAATGATGGCCTAACAAACAAATTTTTAACTATTAACAAACGTATTTGTTTTTATATGAAACTACTGATTCTCTTAAAGATTAAAAATTCATCTCTCCACACAACCTGCAGAGGATGAACATAAGTTTGCGATTGTCTTTCAAAATGAACCAAAATATTTACCATATGTTAGTTCGGAAAATTATAAAAAGTGTTAACTAAAACTAGATGCAAGTTAAAAGCAAAGCATGAACTAAAAACAACAAACACATTTTAAACTCTTGAGAGAAAATATTAACTTTGCAAATCAAAACTTAAGTGACCCTAAGTCAGCACCCAGCACTCGATCAATCAGCCTCTGAAAAGTAGCTGGTGAATTATTTAAGATAAACAAATAAATTTTTACGCAAAAGTAAATACGCGATCAAAACTAAACCAAAAATAATTTAAAATGTACTTACCTGGATAATTTAACAAATTAAAAAGAATGCAATAATGATTTACATTAATTATAACAAAATGTTAATAGTTTTTACAAAATCAAACATGGTTGTAAAATAATGGGTTTTAATAATAAATAAAAATTATCTTGTATTATGGTATAATTTTGTTGGAGCTTTATAAATTGAACAAATACTGGTTATACATTAAAAAATATACTCCACGAAGCCTTCACGCAGCTCCTCGTCAATCTCCATTTCATCAGATGCATCTTCGCATACCATATTCGATGCCTCCTCTTACGTTTAAACGACATACACGTTGTCGTATTTATTAATTTTCTATTACAAATTCACTTTTATTTACATCTCTTGTAGTTCGTCGAATTGCTAAATAAATTTAAAATTGTAGCGCAAAAAATATAAGCTTAATTCATCCGGTCTAAAATAAGCAAAATCGGATAAGCACAATCAAAAAATTTTATTTATTTATTTACGGGAATCCCCACTATACATAAAACATAATGCACAAAAGAAATACTTAATGCAATATATCCCACTAATTAAATCACAATAAAAAACTATAATTTAAAAATCTAAATAAATACATCATTTATATAAATTAATATTCCGTCCTAACACAATTTTAAATTTTTTAATATTTGAATTAAATAATTCAAACCAATTATGTTTATTAAACATATTAGCAAAACATAATATTCTATCAATTGATTGAAACCGACTGAAGTTTGTTAAATGTGTTTTTAAACGAAAAATTGTTCGCGACCTTGTGAAACGTGAATTTGGAAATATAATAAAATCTATATGTTCAAGAATATCATTAAAACAAATTTTCTTATTAACTAAGTTGTGTAAAAACATAAATCTGATATTATGCGACGATCCTCTAAAGATAAAATGTCGAGTTTGTTCATAATAACACTATAGTTGCCAGGTACATGTTTTATATTTAGTTTATATTCAATAAATCGTAAAATCGGCATTTCACTTTTTCCAAAGCCTTGATGTCACAACACAAATATGGCGACCAAACGGGAGACATATATTCTAAATGACACCGTACTAAAGTAAAATAAAGTGCACGTAAACAATCAACATTAAATGAACAACATATGCGGGAAATAAACCCCCACATTTGAGTAGCCTTATTACATAACATTAACATATTATTTCTAAAATTTAATTTGGTATCGAATACAATGCCAAGGTCTTTAATATTTTCCACTCTATTTACCGCAATATTGTTAATTTTGAATACAAAATTAATGTTCTTTTGGCCTCTATAAAACGAAATACATTAACATTTCTTAACGTTTAAGTATAATTTGTTTTCAACGCACCAAGTGTATAAACGATCTATGTCACTTTGAAAACGGATACAATCATCAATCGAATTAATTTTACAGTACATTTTCAGATCATCAGCAAAAGAAGGAATTTACAATGTGTAAAAATGTTATATATATATATATATATCATTTTTAAACAATAAAAATAATATGGGACCAATATGCGAACCTTGAGGAACGCCAGAATAAATATTAAACGAATAAGATACGCAATCATGAATTTTCACACACTGACTTCGATTACACAGGAATGACGAAATCCAGTTCACAGTACACTTTAAAAAACCAATTATGCATAATTTACGTAGTAGAACTGCATGGTTAACTCGATCAAACGTTTTAGCAAAGTTCGTGTATAAGGCATCAGCTTGATTACAGTCTTCCAAAGTTTTAGACAAGAATTCCTTAAACACCATTAAATTTGTTAGAGTAGATTTCCCTTGCACAAAACCATGTTGTTGATCACAAATTAAACCTTTGGATATCCACATTATTTGATCTGCAACTAATTTGTCTAATAACTTTGGAATAGTAGATTGAATAGAAATTCCACGATAGTTCTCGATTACACTTTTTTTACTAGATTTGAAAATTGGAGTTACGTAACTCAATTTCCATTGATCGGGGAAGGACCTCTTCTTTAAGGATCGATCGAACAGCATATATATTGGAGTAACAAGAGTTGACACGCAATTGATTAGTACACACGAGGGAATATGGTCAGGACCACTTTTTTTTAAGTTTTTCATTGACGAGATTGATTCAAACACTTCTTTTTTTGTAACACATAATCTAGTGTTTATCAAATTAGTAATAGATGTTTCCATAAAGAAATCATTAAAATTATCAACATTTTGTGAATCAGAATAAACGGACGAGAAAAAGTCAGCGAAACGAATTTACTATACCATCATTTGAAGAGATGTGATTATTTTTAAATTGCATTAAAGTAGGTATACCCTCTTCTTCACGCAGATCTTTGACATATTTCCAGAAATAGTTGGGATCTTTTCTCAAACTGGTTTCAACCTTTTTAATATAATTAGTGTGAAGTTCTTTATTTAATATCTTGCACTTTTACGAAATTCATTGAATACATTATAGTCACCTATATAATTGCTTCGTTTATACTGAGAATGGGCAGCTTTTTTTTATGGATTAGATTGATTAATTCACTGTTCATCCATTTAGGGAACTTATTATTTGTCTGAGTTATACATTTTTTAGGTACAAACATGTCAATACCTTGGAGTAAATAGTTGTAAAAATTTGAAACAGCTGTATTAATACTACCAGAAACCAGAATGTCATTCCAATCAATAGTGGCTAAGAAATTGTTTAAACCAATATATTCCGCCCAGTTGTATAAATAGATAGATTTAAAAATAGTCATATTTGAAAAACTTAAATTTATTTTGAAGTCAATTATGTAAGGTTTGTGATGAACTGAACTATTTAATAACGGATCATGACATTCAAATACATCATACTCTTCATTATTAGTAAAACATAAGTCCAGAAACACCTCACGAGCATTCGGGATTGAGTTAATCTGACGACATCCGGCATATGAATATGAGTCCACCACTATTTCACTGTTAACATCGGAGGGTTTTAATGAATAGTATATTAAGTTATTATTATTCCACTTAAGTGCCGGAAGATTGAAATCGCCACAAACCAAAGCTGCATATTACTAAAGTTATCATAAATATATTCAACGGTAGTGACATTTTTTTCATAACATGTCGATGGTGAACCAGGTGTAATGTAAACTCCACCAACGATAAGGGACCGACTTCCGAAAAATATCTGCACAAAAATGTGTTCGATCTTATCATTAATAAATAATAGTGATGACTTGTATGATTTCTTTACAGCAATAAGGGTGCCTCCACCTCGTGTTTCGCCACTAATTGTTCTATTAGTTCTAAAAACATTGTAATTTTTGTACCTAGCATAGAATTGGTTAATTCGCTAAAGAGCCATGTTTCAACAATTATAATGATATCGTAATCATTAGTACTAACAGAAAACATAAATTCCTTTAATTTACTTCTCATTCCACCAACATTTTGAAAATATATATTTAGTTTTTGATCATGCAGTAGTAGACTTGGGATTAAAAATGTAAGGAACATCGTTGTTGTATCTTATTGAGGCTGTAGTGTTACCTTTGGCTCTTAGATCATTTAATTCGGTTCTGGTTTTGTTAAAGTAATTTCTTTGAATTATAGTTTCATCAGAATAGAATCTGAAATTAGATTTGTTTATATTTGATTTCAAAACGGATCTAGCATCATCCACATTATCAAAAATAAGTTTTATAGGTCGGCTACAGGATGGATCAGTTTTTTACATAATCGCAAATCTTTATGTGGAACAACAGAAACATTCCTAAACCGAAGTGGATCTTTAATAATGTTTAAATCATCATTAATCTTTTCCTCTAGTGAATGAGAACTAGACTCAAGAACATTATACACAATCACATTACATTTTCGTTTACGCCGATCCTCCATTTCAGAAATAATCTCTTCAACATTCGTTAATTCACTATTATGTACCATCGAAGTACTGTTTTCGAGAATTTGTTAAATATTAGCTTCAAGTTTACTGACTCTGTTTTCGAGATCAATAATTTCTGCAGAAAATGATTTTATGATATCGTCTTTAAAAATTTGTAGTTTTTCGGTAATTAATTTATCCAGTACTTCATATGTTAAATTTATCGGGTTAGGTGAATCTTGAGTGATGGTACATTTAACACAGAATTAATTCGTCATTTACAACGGAAGTTGACAAATTTATTATAATAAAAAATTTCACAAGGTTTGATAAGAGTGTTTGTGTTTGTACATTTTTGTAAAATATTCCCATTTTCAGCTGTAGGTAATAATGTAGTGCACCAAATTCTAAGTTTAAACAAACGCTTTGGAAAGTGTTTATTTATTCTTGACGTCATGGTAATTACCATTAATATTTAACATTTTAATAACTTATTTTTTATGAAAGAAAAACAAAATCGAATAATTAATTAAGTGTAGAGAATAAGATGAACTTCTTATATAAATTAAGAACATATAATCTTATAAGGTTAAACAAGTTTAATTTTTGTAACAAAATTTTAAACGTTATAGTTACACAAAAATCAATTTTATTTTTATATACATAACTATTTCAAAACTAAAATTGTATATCTATTGAGGACTTAAATAAATTACTTCATTACACATTTATTTTTTTAATACAATGAACTAATGCGAATGGATATACAAAAATCAAATTTAATTGAATAAAACACGTTTTTGTAAATATTACTTAGTTAGATGTTTAATTCATCAACTGGACGTCTAGTTGTGGTAGAAGTTGAAGAATCGGTAAAATAAGCAACAACTCCAGTTACCCTGTTTTCGAAAATTACCAACAAACGACGAGGATCGGATTCCTAGAGAAAAATATTTAGTTAACTGACCATCAAAATTATGTATTCCGTTTGTGCTATAACTTACACAAATCTTCGCAATTTTTTTCTTCGCAACAACGTTATTGAAATCCCAACTCAATAATAAGTTGTAGGTTTCTATAGGTAACTTCTAAATGTTTAACTGTGTCATCCATTATTTTATTTATGTAATTAAAATCTGTAAGAAGTACTTCCTACAGCTTCTGATAAGATGTATAATAAAATTATTATTTCAGTTTTTTATTTATAATTTATTTTAATAATCGATGTTTTATCGACAATTCAAGTTTATTGACAACTTAAGTTATATTGCAAATATTATTTAAAAACAACACCAAATAAAATATTTTTTGAACATGAGATTAACATGTTGTGGACACTGTATTTTTTTATACTTTTACAATATTTGTGTTCCTGTAGTATCGTTTTAATTTTTCAACGATTTAGTTTTATTCAGAATAATTGTTAGTTAAGTATTAAAGATTTCCAAGTTTTTAGAAACTATTTTATTGCTTATCTAAATCTTTGAATTATATTAGATGTAGAAATATTATACCTTAAGAAGTATACAATTTAGGTTGGGTTAACAAAATCTAATATATTTGAAAATATGTTCTAAGGTAGAAAAATTTGAAGATAAGTATTGTAACGTTAGAGGGATAGACTTTAATATCTTTCTAACAATATAATTAATTTCACAAATTGTATTTAGATCTGATAATTTAGAACTTATTTTTTTTGTTTTCAATTTTAATTTATGGTTACCTTCAACAATATATCGCATTATCTTCAAACTCTATAAGATACATATTTAATCTTTACTTAACAATTACTTCCAATCCTTTTTAGATTATATGTTTTTCTACTTACATCCATAATGATCAGATGTTAAGGTAATTAAAACAAAATGTAGTTTAAAATATGTTTTTATTTATTTTCTCCCAAAATATAATTTCTTTTTTATTTACAATTTAATTATTAATATTTTAATTTTAAACCAGAACTCAAATGAAGATGGTACTTAATAAACATAATAAATAAAATTTAACTAACAATAAAACTGTATGGAAGATGAAAGGAATAACAAACATATATACCTCACACTCTCTAATTATTTCAGTAAGTATAATACTATTCTACAAACAAAAATAGCAATCACTTAACACCATTTTGTAAACAGATGACGTATGATTAAAATTTAATAAACAAGATGAAAAGAATAAAGACGTGTATATTTCTCACTATTTTACATGTATAGACATATATCACATTATAAACTAGTTCACAAACAAAAATAGCAAACACTTAACACGATTTTGTAAACAGATGAATGTTGTATTCATTATAAGATTTTGCAGTATACAGGGTTATTCAAGGTATACGACACGGAATATTACAGCCAAACTATTCAATAAGGTTGGAAAAATATATCCGAGATGGATGAATCAATTTTGAAAAATAACAATACAGAATGAAAGACAAAATCTGGTTCTTAAACTGTGTGTATCACAAATTTCAATTCTTTAAAAACGTTGTTAGCAAAATCTACACCAACTAGTTTATTTACTGAAAAAATTACAGTTACACATCTAAACCATTTTCATTAAAACGTGACAGTATAAATTTAATAGTAGACAATTTTCTGTTTACCATGTTTCAACCAAATATTGTATTTACGATACAAGAAAGAAAAAATGAACTTAGGTTTAAAATTTCTTTCTTTAAAACAGTAATAAAATTATTTTAATACACATAATACAAATCGTTTTAAAAATTTTGTTATACAACCAATAAGCTCTGCGTTAACTATTCCACCAATACTTTTTTTTTGAAACAGTAATGTAAAACATAATGTAACTGAGTCTCACTAAAATGCAAAATTTAATAATAAATTTGCTAAGTAGGTATCTAAATGAAACATTTATTATGTGTATTCGATTGAAAGTATTGTTCAAAGTTAATAATGATTTTACATTTACACCCTACGCTTTGGTAGATAAAGAATAAACAAGCAAAACATATTCTATTTTTCTCTCGTTAACTTATTTTATATGGTTATTCTATTTACTGTACTACTATATATGGATTAAAGATTTGCTTAATATTTGCACCAATTTATTGATTTTAAATTAAAACATTTGTCTTTGTAAGTATGAATTGATTAATTACATTATTTAACATCTATGCAGTTGAAAATTAAATTATTAAAGAAACAGTTTCTATAGTTTAATTAAACTAATGTTTACCTACCATTAGTTGTAAATGGTACCATGTTCTCTCTAATATCTCATTTCTTTTCAAATCACCATCTCGGAAATATTTGAATAGCGAAATCAGATTCTATCTATTTACGAGAATTAAATAAATCATGCATTGAACAAATTTAATTTTTTATTTTTAAACAATTACAAAAACTATTTACATTGTTACAAAAAGTTAATACAATTAACACAATTTCTTATATTTCTTCTTCATCATTCTAACTACACTCTTCATCCGAAGGGATAAACTTTTTGATGTCTTTAGCAAATTTTTCCAACTCCACATCTAAACCTAAATCTATTAAAATTTCGATGGTGAATACGTTAGCTAGGTATGCTCGACATAACGCAGAACCCACATCCACGTCCATTATCTCACCGAGTTTACCAACATTGGGCTGACGTCCCTCATTAGAGGTAACCCTACCCTCTAATGCATCCGAGGCATCACCGTTTTTGTTCATACCATTTTATTATTATTATTATTATTATTATTATTATTATTATTATTATACCAGTTTCAGCTTATCATAACTTTTATTAGTTTTAAATTTTTAAGATGTATTCTTATTGTTTGAAACCAAGATTACCCTTTTAAAAATATTACAATAAATCTACAGAGATCCCTAAGTTATTATTATATGGTCAGTTTTAAACATTACCACGACATAACTTGTTTGAATTGGCAGAAATGTTTGTCTGTCATCCTGTCAGGTTTCTCTATAGCGCCTTTGTTAATTTGTTATTGTCGCTTTGACCCATTCATTGAAAATTTAGTGATACGCCTATAGAAATTCCGTAATTCATTCAATGAATCATGTCCAGTCGTATAAGTTCAAACGACATGTTTGTTAAAACTCATAAACCTTTTAATTATGAATAAAGAGGTAAGAATTTGTAAATGTTGTAGAATTTATTGTAATTTCGTTCAATCGTTAATAGGTTCAAGGTTTGGTTATTACAAGTCGTAATGGATTGACAACACACACATCGTTGGTCGTACTTCGTATAGTTTATGACTTTTTTGTGAACAAAAAAAATGGCGACAGAAATTCGATGTATTGATAAATTATCGTATTGGAAATTTTAGTTTGAACTGAATGCAACCTAATCCAGATATTGAAAGTTGTCCTTAGCGCTTCAAATTGTTTGCTTTTGTTATTGTTTTAAAACAATTTAATTCTGGAGTCAAGAGATGATAAAATTCCAATTAGTATTGTTGAAAGAAAAATCTTATCAAATTGTTGATTGCATAGGTTTTGGAATTGGTTGTTTACTGCCGTTTTGTAGAATGTAATTAATTTTGGTTACACTGTAAGTTTGCGGTTGATTGTGTATTTGCGCTTTGACCAATTGAATTTGCTTCGTTGTATAGCAAACCATTGAAAATTAAAAACACAAATAAAAACCTAAATTATTAACGTAACTTATTTAAATAGATTAGTTTATAAGGTTTGTGAACGGCAAATCTAGTCTTAATTTCAATTTAGATTAAGAATTGGTTTAAATTTTTGTTTGTTCGTTAACATTTGTTAAGTTATGTTTTGTTATTTTTATATTGACAATTAGTTTTTACATAAAACTGATAAAGCTAAGTAGATTACCGAAACGTTTTTGATAAATTAAAGGGATACAAATTGCTATGACATCTTAAAGATAAATTTGCCATTCCGAACTAGGGAACTTCTTCCGAATGTATACCCAAAGGTTAGTATAAGTTTAGTTTAGCTTGCACCCTTAAGTTTAGTTTATAGGTTGCACCTCTACGTTAGGTTGCCATAATGTTGAAAACTTTTTGGATTTAGCCAGGTCGCTAAAATAAGCAAGCACAATATTTTCTGATGCCTTCGGCTGAACATTTTTGGTAGCGCACCAATGTTTATATTCTCTGTAGATTTTGTAATAACGACTTTTGCTTTTCGCATGTAACAAATTTTGAACCGCTTTGTAGGTCACTTTTATTAGACCTGGTAGCTTTTCGAACTTTGTGACATTTTTTGGTACCGAATTTTACACAATGTTTATTGAATTTAACCTAAACAGAATTTGTTTTTATAAGTACACGCATTCTATTCCATACAGGAATATATTTTGTATTATTCATGATTATATTAATATGTTCGTCTCTGTTTCTTACTCTGTGTTGTAACTATTAATTTATAACTTAAATGTTAATTTAAACATCTTATTTATTATGACTTGCCATATATACATGCTGTATCTGTGTGGTTAATAAAATGATTATAATTAAGATTATGATTATTCATGCCACAATAGCTACAGTCTTATTTTTTGTAACGATAACTACAATTCTCTTATATATGAGTCAAAAAATTTTAAAATAATAAGAACAGAATACTATTCGATTACCTTTTTCCATTGGTTTATAAGAACAAAAACAATTCTGCGACTGATTAGTTCAAAACTTCAACTGTTATTTAAATACTTTTTTTATTAATTTTTTATCATAATGTGCATGTTCACAATCATATTTAGTGCAAAACTAAGTGCGATTAATATTTCATAACTGCAGATAAATTAAGGATTCGATTAATTATGAGATTCCTTAATCCTCTAACGGTGCGGGAACAAAATTAGCTGAATCTTGGGCTTGTGCCTGTAATTGGCGACGTGCGTATCCACCACCCATAGCTACGTTGGCAACGAAGAACCAGTAAACACAAATATAAATCAACTGCAAATAAAAGCACAACTTGTTAAAAGAGAATGTTATATTTCAAATTACTTACCCATTTAACCATCTTGACAATCTTTTAACTGCAATATACGAACAATATTTAAACTTCTCCCTTTTATATAGTATTCTAGTAGAAAAATAATTAAATTATTTGCGTATTTTAATTATCAATGTGATATTTCAATTGTCTATTATTCTAAGTCTGTAATTATGGGAAACTTAAAAAACTGCATAAAATTTGGTGATAAATAAAGTTATACTAAAATATAATTGTTATGGAATGACTTGAATTTTATTTATCAAGCGTGGAAAAATTGTTAAGAAATATGGTTGTTTTAAAACCTACTTTATGTCATTAATTTTCAAAAATATATATATATCACGTACGATAACCAAAAATAGGGAGGGTGGAGGAAAATAAATTTATTTCTATTTTAACAAAGAGAAAACAAAAATAAAAAATACTTTAATTTATAGAAAATAGAAAACGCTTGAAAAACTCTGCATCTATCTGACGGTATACGATCACATGTGTATCTATAGGGGTTAGTACCATTAGATATTATTAAATATAATCCCCAGCGGGTATCAGGTTTAACTGCATAATTGTATACAAAGTATGAAACTTACTTAGATTAACGAGCTTAAGGAAAAACTCTAATTGGTATATAACTGTACATCTAAAGAGTATTTAAAGTCAATACAAATCATTAATTATTTGAAAGATATCCTTTAGTTGCTCACCATAACGCGACAGAACTTAGACACTACTTAAATCTACTGGAAAACATCAGTAGAATACTGACACCGTGGACTGTGGACCCTGCTTTCACTTTTTCTGATGACCTCGCCGTTAACGTGTGTGAGGTGTGTTGAATGACGTCATTGGTGACCTCGTCGTTAACGTGTACTAGGCCTTTTTCGAAAGTTTTTGTTGACATCAGATATTTTCGGGGAAATTTTAATTAACGACATTTTGGCATGATGACGCATGTTTTACCTTTGAAATAACGTAGTGCAATAAGATAAAAATATGTTTGTATTTTATTATTGTCCAGAAACAAGATATATTTAAAAATAGAAAAAAACAAACTATTTGGACACTTTTTTTCTTGTGAATTTATTTTATTTTTCCATTTGCCAACGTTTCGACAACACGTATAACACATTACATCAATTTCTAAAATAAAAATATATATTTGTCTCTTTCTCACTTACATAAATATTACATTCAATACTACAATACATGTAAATATTAATCAAACGTAGGATTCACATGTTTATCTTCTTCTTCATCTGCTCGCGATAGAGATGGGGTACTGCTGCATCCTTCTCTAACGTACATATTCTCCAACGGTCTTCATCCTCTGTAAATCGAAAAAAGAAAATAAAATAAACACTAAAATGTAATAAATTGAATGGAATTTTTTTAATATTAAATAATTAATCGTAAACTCGAAACTCAACGCTGCAAAATCAACGTTAAAATCAAAATGGCGGAATTAAAAAAAAACACGTACTATTGCGATGAATTGATTGATAATTTGTTACATCTAGTGCCGCCTCATACTATCATCCAAAATGTAAAATAAAGTGATTAGGATATAAAATGTTTACTAAACTAAGAAATCCATATTAAAATAAAAAATGAACGATACAGAAAAAAATGCTCATTAAACAGGCAGAATTAAAAGGAGTTACTACAGCATGCATTTTAGAATAATTATTGTATGACGGATTAATGTGGGTTGATAAATTAAAAAACAAATTTGATAAAAACTGAAAAAAATCTTAAGAAAAAATGTAAACAGATTTCGTTCAAAATTTTGTTTAAATAAAAACAATAAAGGTTTGTACAATCGACAAACAAAGCATCAACAACAAATACGTGACATAAGAATTAAACACTTAACAATACTAAATTAGCCTCTAATCTGCAATGAAAACATAAAACGCAATTTATTTTGTAATAACGTTTCCGTAAAACGTAAAACTGCAGGTTACTCAAAAAATATGAACAGGGTATAACATATTTATTGTGTGAAAGTTAAAAACAACTTTTCCGTCACTCAATCAAAGCGATTGTTAAAAACCAAAAATGCATCATTTCCCGCCCTAATATTTCCCGCCCTAATATACATAGAAATCAGTCTTGACAGAAACGGAACTTTGGAGTTCCAAACTTTTTTCGACGGATTCGTATAGAACTCGAAAAGTTAGGATAGGGTCGCGTCGATGAAAATCACCTCATTAATGAAGAACACCCTTAAAAAGGGCAAAAAGGGTGAAAATTTTGAAAAACGATACATTTTCAAAATCGTTTCGCATTAAAACGGTAAGACTTATTTAAATTTTGAAAACGCATTTACGTTCGTAAAAGACGGGTCTTTAATTTTGGTCTTTTGACTTTTCTCGTAAAACGTAAAATTATAGGTCAAAAACGCGTTCGAAAAATGTCCAAAAAAAATTTTTTCGCATTTTTCGGCGTCGTAGAAAGACTTTTTGAAATTTTGAAATGACAATATGAAGCGCTTAAACGATATATTCGACTTGTAATTGTTACATTTTAAGTTAAACGAAAGATTAAATTGCGATAAGCAAAAACTGTAAAATAAAATTCAAAATGTCAAATTACGGAAACTAAAACGGCTATAACTTTTAAACGGTAAGAGATAATTGTGTTTACAAAAATTAAACAATGTCTAAAAAAATTAGAGGATTCATATTATATCGACGAATTTATCAATTTTTAACTTTTTTTTTGAAAATTTTTGGTGGTTATATCAATTTAACGTATTCTTTTAACGTCATTAGAATGTGTCGTATGGGCGCTGTGGATAGAATGGTTACTATCGGTAACTAATTATAAATATTTAAAGACAAAAATTAATGTTTTTTGCAAAGTTTTACATTTACGATAATTTTATACGTCGTTTAAGGTACGGGCTTTTTATATTAGTTGTTTTTTAACACTTATAAATTAGATACTAACTAAGTTTTGACGTTTTAAATTTTAAGGTTAACCAACTTATTAGTTTACATTTAAATAATGTTTATAATATTCCTAGCTGCATTTTAAAGTTTCGAATAGCTTATCACGCTAAAGCTAAACAAGGTTTTTCGATTGCATTCGTTGTTTGTTTAGCGACAGGCCAATTATTGGTTTAAACGACATTGTCCAAATGAATTAATGAAAAAAGGTAAAAATATTGAACCCGATATGTTCTATAACTAATTAAATTTATTTTTTAGACAAGTTTGCAGTCTATTACACAAAAAATTAGTTATCCGATGATAAGGATATCGATTTCTAAAGTACAAGTTTGACAACATTGAAAGTTAGTTACTCTACATTCTAAGAGTCGAAAAGCAACATCGATACATCTAAAAGGCCATGGGAATAATGCATTTTTGGAACTGGAATCTTACAAATTTATAAGAACCTTTAATAAAATTTAGGAGGCACATCTGGCATAAGTGAACGTGGAATAGGTATTATGTTAATAATATTCCTAGCTGTATTTTAAAGTTTCGAATAGCTTATCACGCTAAAGCTACACAAGGTTCTTGGATCGCATTCGTTGTTTGTTTAGCGACAGGCGAATGAATTAATAAAAAAGGTAAAAATATTGAACCCGATATGTTCTATAACTAATCAAATTAATTTTTAGACAAGTTTGCAGTCTATTACAAAAAAAAAGAGTTATCCGATGATATGGATAGCGATTTCTAAAGTACAAATGTGATAAGACGAAAGTAAATTACTCTACATTCTAAGAAAATGTGAGGCAAATCCGTCATAAGTGGACTACTCAGATTACATCAAATAAAATGTAGTATCGTCAAATGTGAACATAGCACAATAATGAAACGTTTATAACTTAAAGGTTTTATGTCAAGTTTCGTTCGTATTTAATCTGATGATTGTGGATTTTGTTGCTAATTTGCTTTTCATTGATTAAAGTTGTAATAAAAGTTTCCGAGTTAGATGATCGTTTTATTATAAAATCTGTAGCTTATGCGACTTACTTAACATTGATAAAATATTTTAAGTCATACTTGCTCGATAAAGGTGTTTCATTTAAGGATCATATACCTATTAGTATTTCTGCAAACAAACTTGGAAGTTTTGTGCCAGTTTTAAAATTAATAAAAATAAAACTATAATTTTACTTAAACTATTACATTTTGCAAGCTTAAAAATATAGAACTTTTTAAAGACTGTTAAATTCGTACACGTCAGCTTATTTTAAATACAGATTTGTAGTCGGGTAATTTTCCTAGATCCGATATAAGAAGTTAATGAAATTATTTGTTTGCGATACCTGAAACAACGACAATAAATTTTAATAGAATTTATAAATGTATACTTCATACTTAACTGTATAACTGGATATGATTTTTGCGCTTATTTGACCATATATTGTTAGGTCTTAAGTGTTACTAGATTGTCTGATACACCTCGAACTTCGATGGAATACATCAGGGAAACACTATCGATGTAAAAAATTAAATCTTATATTAGCAAATGATGGAAATCAACTTACTTTTTCGACCTTTGTAATAAAATTATTTGTCAATTTTAAAAACTTTAATTTTAAACAAAATTGTAATTTGACATTTATTATTATTAATGGAAGTGTCTCTGTAACCGCTAATCATTCTCTGCTACACAAAAATTAAAATGTACAATTCGTACCGTAATTTGTAAGAGATTTTGGTTTTTCTTTTTTATTGTACAATTGTATTATTTACTAGGTTTAAAACTTAGTTTGTTATCCCGGCCAAGATAAATTAAATATACTATAAAAAACCAAAAATGAAGTTGTTAAAATTTCTAGAATTAATGAAGATTCAACCGTTGCAATTTAAATTTTTTTCTTATTCGGCGGGGAAAAGGTTTGGCTAATCGGCATCCCTTTGAAATTGTACGTCTTTCCTCATTTCTCGTTGTGCATTGTGAGAATAAGCATCATGTCTGCAGCGAGTGCATTGGAAAATTTTACAGTCTTGGGTACGTTATTTTTGATGCAATTAAAATTGGTTTTGCTATAAAATTAATTGTATTCTTTTTACAAAGGAGATAGCAACGCAAGAAATTTGTGTGCGTACGTGGAAGGAAAGGGGTCCGCCTCCACGAAAAAATTGTGAAAGGCGGATGGACTTTCAAGGACATTTTGCGTAACTCGAGGAGGGTACGTTTTTCTACCAATGTTTTGGTCATTTGTGGTATTAATGACGTGCGGAAAATAAAGACAATTTCTTCTTTTAAAGCTTCGGTAAGATTATTGTTCGCTCGATTAAAATTGAGCAACAAAATTGTATATTTTACTGAGATGACGCCGCATGCATTTATGGGCGATAAATTTGAAAGACGGGTTCAGGTACAGAACAATTTTCTTCGAAAATTGTGCAGTATGACCCCGGCTTTCAAATTAATCCCTACTACAAGATGGCAGAAATATATTAAGGGATCATGTTCATCTAAACGTTAGAGGCTTTAATCTTCTATTGCGTCAGATTGAACATGGCACATAGATAAATTATTATCGCATCCATGGTTAAATAGGGCTCCTGGCGAAACTGAACCATGTAAAAAAAATTAGTTAACGCGTCTTGCTGATACCTCCTAGGTGCCGTGGAAAATCATGCGTTTACAATTACAATTAAACATTATTTGTTTCACATAAAATTGGTTTTAATCAAAGAAAACAATTGACATAAGAGACAAATTTTATGGGTTCACCCTATATATAATTTGTTGCTCAAGTTGGTATAACTGTCTGGTGAAATTTAAATACACCACAGGTACAACGATGTTTGCAAAAAAATAGGATTTTAAAACAGACTTTTGCTTCTGTTTCTAGGGACTGCATTTAAGAAAGCTAGTGGTTGAAGGTAGCAATAGTTTTTCAATTAGTTTCATTTGTCAAGATTTTAAAATGTATATGGCCTATCCTTTCGAAGGTTATAACTAAGAAGGTTCAATTATGGTAAGGGTTTGCATCTTAAGTAGAACATTAATTGTGGCCGATGATTTTAGTTTCGTCAGATAAATGAAAATCGTCTTACTTAAAGAAACGGTAAACAGTAGCTAGTCTGATTACGCAACAGGTGTATCATTTCAACTCTTCTTATTTAAAGACGATCCAGATCTTATCGAGTCGTTTAGCTGAGTAACTAATCGAAATGTGTCTAAGACATGAAGAAAATCTAGCAGAATTTGAACAATTGCAGAAAAATGTGGGGAAACGGATTATTTCATAAGTGTAAATCTAAACAACCGAACGAAAAGCAAATTAACATTCACCTCTTTTCAGATTTCTAAAACGATTAAAGCTCTGTTTATACAGCTTCATTTAATTTAACATTTAGTGTAACTTAACATTTTAAGGAGATAAATAGTGTAATTTAGGTATGCACGTTCATGCTGTTATTTAACGTAACTTAAGCGGACGCAAGAAATTTAAAAATAAGAAGCATTCGCATTTATCTAATATTAGATTAACTTAAATAACATTTCATAAACACACCCTTTTATAAGTTATATTAAATTACTTTACATTATTACACCAAATGTTACACTAAATGAAGCTGCGTAAACCATCTTTAAGTCGGTGTATTAAATTAAAGAGAAGCCGATGTATTGCAACATCTTATTGGAAATGGAATCGGAAAATTTATGGAAATCCTTATTAAAATTTTGTGAAGCACATCCTGCATGAGATTGTATGTTCCAGATCTTTTCAAGTTGTTTAGCTGAGTAACTAATCGAAATGTGTCTAAGACATGAAGAAAATCTAGCAGAATTTGAACAATTACAGAAAAATGTGGGGAAACGGATTATTTCATAAGTGTAAATCTAAACAACCGAACGAAAAGCAAATTAACATTCACCTCTTTTCAGATTTCTAAAACGATTAAAGCTCTGTTTATACAGCTTCATTTAATTTAACATTTAGTGTAACTTAACATTTTAAGGAGATAAATAGTGTAATTTAGGTATGCACGTTCATGCTGTTATTTAACGTAACTTAAGCGGACGCAAGAAATTTAAAAATAAGAAGCATTCGCATTTATCTAATATTAGATTAACTTAAATAACATTTCATAAACACACCCTTTTTATAAGTTATATTAAATTACTTTACATTATTACACCAAATGTTAAACTAAATGAAGCTGCGTAAACCATCTTTAAGTCGGTGTATTAAATTAAAAGAAGCCGATGTATTGCAACATCTTATTGGAAATGGAATCGGAAAATTTATGAAAATCCTTATTAAAATTTTGTGAAGCACATCCTGCATGAGATTGTATGTTCCAGATCTTTTCAAGTTGTTTAGCTGAGTAACTAATCGAAATGTGTCTAAGACATGAAGAAAATCTAGCAGAATTTGAACAATTACAGAAAAATGTGGGGAAACGGTTATTTCATAAGTGTAAATCTAAACAACCGAACGAAAAGCAAATTAACATTCACGTCTTTTCAGATTTCTAAAAGAGTTAAGATTAAATTAAAGAAGTCACGCTGAGAAAAATAATAACGCCTTCTTGGAACTGCAATTGACAAATATAGAAACCTTTTTGTTGTGAATTTGTTTGTATGCTACTAGTATAATTATTTGTAATTAAGGCTTATCGTTCATGTCGGTGTTCATGTCTTCAATAATTAATTTTCGAAACCGTATTTAAAAGTTATAATTGGTTTTTCTACTTTATTGTGATGAAACTAGAACGAAAGGCCTTAATAAATTGTCTTGACTTAATACGTTTGAAAACGTTTCGAAAGCTATTTGCTTACAATTATGTTCAAGTAATACGAGTCATCTACAAATAATCGAACAATTTTTTAATGCTTTTCGTTTGTACTTTCGAAATCTATTCAAACGTTTTGTGTTTCAATGGTTTATTGATAAATGGATTGAAACTTCATCGATGTATTCTGACCACTAATTTTGTTTAAAATTTTAGAATTTGAATTACATGCAGTACCGTTTTTGTTAATGGTACTCTGATATTTGAAATAAATGATATTTAAACTTCATAGATATGATCTGATATGTAATTTTGATTAAAATTCTAATAAAAGCTGAAAAATTGAATATTTTGAAAGCTTGAACCTGTAGCTTATGCAACTTAATATACACAGCTTTACCACATTGTATATTCTTTTCAATTTTATAATTAATTTTCTTTTTGTTTATAAATTAACGGTATATTCTCGCATTTAACAATTTTTCTAATAATTAAAATGAGTTTTTCGGTAGAAATTTTTATTTGCATATTTAAAGGAACGTTTTTTAGTATGACGCGAAGGTAGTAAACCTCTCAAACTAATTATACACAATATGAAATTGTGATTTGAAATTCATAAATAATTTTTGCGTTATTAATTAGATATAACGTCAAGTTTACGTATAATAATTTAAAAAGAAAGTTCCAAAATTTTACTTTAATATGAAAGAAACTGCAACAGGGATGGTAACTAATTGCAGCTAATTTCATTTCAAAGGCTTTCACTTCACTTTCAATTCTTTCTTGTAGACGAAGTACGTCCATTTTGCTTTCGCTCTTCAGAATTAATTGAAAAGTATCTAGTGAAATTATTCTGTATAGTGTCAACGATGAATCTAATTAAAGGGGTGAGTGAGTTAATCCTTTTTACTTTGCGTTTTTCGTCAACGTGTTGTGCTACGCGTTTAGTTTTTTATACGTTGGGGAAACGCCCAAAACCGTTAAAATCATTGGCGGCGGACCTAAGAAGGCGACTTTTAATTGGTGCGAAATTACCGAAATTT
The DNA here is from genome assembly GCA_030710515.1 of Abscondita cerata. Classification (NCBI taxonomy): domain Eukaryota; kingdom Metazoa; phylum Arthropoda; class Insecta; order Coleoptera; family Lampyridae; genus Abscondita; species Abscondita cerata. Next base: position 12,254 of record JALBCR010001554.1, on the reverse strand, counting down.
TATTATTAGAATCACACGCGACTGTTTTAGAAAATAATGAAAAACCTGTAAAAACGGTTAATGACGAGGTTTATTCAAAATTTAAACGAGCACCAAATAAAATACGTCAAATCTTCGATTACGGATTCTTCGTTAATGAATAAATTAAATACTTTGTTAAATCGGGATAACAAAGAAAAAAGCGCGGCTTAATTTAAAATGGAATGCGGAAGCGGAAAAATTTTAATAGAATGCGGCGTTGAAGCTAAACATCGGCAAGATTTATTCAACGTTACTACGCAAAAATACATTGGTTTTGTGAATTATTGCACGACCTCTTCGCGGTTCGAATAGAAGCAACGGGACAAATTTACGAAGGCAGTGCCGATAATCTTCGAAGACGTTTTAATAATATTATCGAATCAAAACGGATGATTTTATAGATGAAATTAACGTAAAAGTTAAAGCGGCAATCGATGCGAGAATCGATTAAACGTGCCGAAACTTCGGTCGAGAATATGCCTACTGACGTTCGGGAAACGGAAGTGTTTTTAGAATGGCATCGGTCTGGAATCGAAATCGGCAGAAAAACATCTACGTAGGTGTTTGTTACAATTGCGGCATGCTTCTATTCGGAGAATATAAAAATAACAAGAGGTATTCACTCGTGCGACCTCGTTCGAAAGCGAGAGTCGAAGATATGTACGAGACCATCCCGCCTAATTTGTCGTACAAATTCGACGACGACAATTGGTACGCGTGCAAGTTGTGTACGAGAAATCCCGAAGAAGTTTTGAAAAATTTCGACATTCGGAATCCGACGAACGGTTTGGTCCAAGTACCGAAAGAGTTGGAAAGTGTGACGTCGGTTTACGAATTATCCGACATAGCGCTGATAGCAACTTATTATATACCGCATTCGAATAGGGATCCGATAAAAGAAGATTTGTCCACCATCAAGGCGAGGTCAATCTTATGAGGAAGACGGACCGAGCGTATCTCGCTCTTTTAGGATCCGTCGTAGAAAAACACCGGTAGATTTGTCCGCGTACAAATATTTAAGCCCGAACGTGACGAGAGCGCTTCGTTGGCTGAAAAAATAACCGGTTGTATAAACAATTTTACGCCAACGGCGAAACGATCCTGCGGTATATAAAACAAAAAACGCGTTACTTTTAGGCGGCGATTTGGAATTAACCACGACCGACGGCAAGGATCTCGGCACGGAGATGGGAAAGGAAAAGATAGGTATGTGGATTCCGCAAGACAGATTCGACGCTGACATACCTGCCGACGAGGATTTCGTAGTAGGAGCCACCCATCCGATCCGATCTGACGAAACGTCGAAACGAGAAATTCGAGAATTGATGAGACCCGGATTGAACAGTCCTTATCTCGAAGCGTTGGCGTTTCCGAAATTATTTCCCAACGGCACCGGTTCGTTTGATCCGAAGGGAAATCTCAAACCGAGAGATTGGATCAAATTGATTCTATTGAATTTGGACGACCGTTTTCGCAAGAGCCATCAGTTAATATTTTTCGAATTGAACAGATATATTAAAAATTCGTTGATGGCTCAACAGACTATGAGAAAACGAGCCGTCGGAAAAGACGCCGATCCTTCAGAAAAAATGACCGCGCGCGCGCTTAAAGAAGGGGGTAACCCGGCGTACGAAAATACGGTTCGAAAGTTCCGGCAAACATACCCGGTTCGCGTAGTTATTGGTGGCAAGCGCAACAAGAATTACACGCCATCACGGTCGACATTAAAAATCAACCGACGTATTTCGTGACGATCACGACGAACGACAACTGGCCGGAAATTCAACGTATCGTTCGACATGGACCGGGCGACTCTTGCGAAAATTGCGAAACTTTTCACGAAAACGAGCAGCCTCTCGCGGCAGTAGATTGCGCGCTCGAATGTTCATTGGCCTTCCATCAGAGATGGAGTAAATATAAACGCGAAAATTTAGATAGACCTGGAGAACTGGGCGATGTCGAACGGTACTGGTACAGACGCGAGTATCAGAAAAGGGGCGCGGTTCACATTCACTTAGCGGTTTGGATAAAAGGCGCGGCCCCATCTAACGTAGTTAAAGCGGAAGTTCCGAGAGGAGGTACGGACCTCGCGTTCACGGAACAATTGAGAGCGCTCGTTTTAAAATATCAGATTCATAAATGTTTGCCGGATTTGTGCCATCGCATGGGCAAAAAGTTTTAAAATCGTGTCGGTTCGGTTTTCCGTATAAGGTGCCCCAATACGAAACGGTCCAGCAAGAGAAGGAATTGAGAAAAACGTATCGGCGTCGCTGCGTCGAAGATAGAACGTCGTGCCGTACACCATCCGTTTGTTGTTGACGATGAGAGCGCACGTCAACGTTCAAGAAGTATCGAGCAACGGTTGGGAGATGTACTTGGCAAAATACATGTCGAAACCGGAACCGACAGTAAAAGTGGCATACGGCAGGAACATTTCCGGAAAGGCCTCCGACGTCGAGAAGTATCTGAACATGAGAGTGGTCGGCATCATCGAAGCGTGCGACGTACTGCTCAATTTCCGGCCAAAGGCTCGAACGTCGACGTCGTATACCTGCCGATCGAAATAGAGGCCCGCGAAAAATATTAAAAAGAAGATACATCTGCCTTTGGATCCGGATTCGGAAGACATCTATTACGAGTCGAAGATAGATAGGTATTTGGATAGGCCGAAAGAATTCGAAGGGTTGACGTACCCAGAATTCTATAGAACCTACAAATACGTCTCGAAAGGACCGCACGTCGACGACGAAGAGGAAAACGAAGGGAGTGTCGTCGACGAAAATCGAGAACGCGCCGTCAGAGAAGGCAAAAATTTTTCAAAAGGAAGAACAGGGCTATAATCCGGTACCCGTTCCTTTTACCGTACGGCAAAGACCAAGAAAGGTACTGCCTGAAACTTCTCTTGGACAAATACCCTTGGAATCGTGAAACGATCAAGGCGATTACGTTCGACGGTAACGATAAAAATCCTTATTTGCGTTACTGTATCGAACACGAAGTTTGGAGCGATCGAGAGACGTGCATGGAGTTCCTCGAAGGTACGACGTCGTTGCCGTTCGACAAACACCGGTTGATGTTGATGGCGACGAAAATGAAAGAAGGCAATTATTTGACGGAAGAGGATTTAATACGTTTCGAAGAATCCGTCAAAGATCGCGGAGTATTCGAGTACCCGGAAGTACTGTACGATAACGACGCCGAGGACGAAGAAGCGTTCAAACTAGATCACCTCGCGAAATTAAATCTTCGTCCCGTCGAAGAATACGAAGAAACCTTCAACGAGGAACAGAAAGCCGTATTCGACAAGATAATCGAGAGGATCGCCCAAAGAAGACAAACGTTGGCGGCCGTATTCGGACCGGCGGGAACCGGTAAAAGTTATATATTGAAGGCCTTGTGCGCATACGCGTGTTCCGAAAGAGGTTTGTTAAAGTTCCACGTCCTAGCGCCTACCGGTACCGCGGCTTACCTAATAAAAGGTCGAACGATTCATTCGTTACTCCGTATGGACACCGCGAACAAATCGAATCTCGTCGCCGGTTCTGTAGAGGCGGCGATCGTGCGGGACGCCGACCTCATATTAATAGACGAGATGTCGATGATATCCGAGGAAGTATTCGAAGAGCTCGACCGACAGCTCTGTTTACATCCTAAGGACGAAACGAAACGCGTAAGGGCCCATTTCGGAGGTAAACACGTCATTTTGTTCGGGGACCCGGCCCAATTACCTTCTTACGGTAACAGCGTCGTGTTTTCGTTGCCGGAATTTCATAGATTATTCGCGATTTATCGTTTGCAAACGATCGTGCGCCAAGAGGACGACGTATTTCGCGCGATGTTAAACGAAGCGAGGACGGGCGTTTTGTCGAGACAGGCGATAGAGTATTTCGAGAAACGAAAGGTCGACGAAATCGATCACTCAGACGTCGTCGCGAGACGCCTTCACATTCTCGTGTCGTTACGAAAAACGCGCGACGTGTATAACAAGACGTTGTTGTCGAAGATCGAAGGCGAAGAGAGGACTTATCTCGCCGTCGACACCGATCTTGGAAACGCGCCGCTCAGGGAAGATCAAAGCGACGAAATAGATAGGAAATATCGCGGACAAGTATACCGTAGAAAACTGACGCTCAAAGTAGGCGCTTTGGTAATACTTTTGAGAAATTTGAATTTAGAACACGGGCTGGTGAACGGACGGAAAGCGGTCGTCAAAGAAATGAACGAGTCGTACGTGATGTGCGAAACGGTTGACGAAGATCCGCAAGAATTTCCCGTCACCAAATGCAGACAGAATTTGACGGCGTTCGGGCAAAACGAGAAATACGCCCGACATCAATTACCTCTAGAATTAGGATGGGCGGTTACCATCCATAAAGTACAAGGACAGACGATGGGCGACACGTACATGCAATTGGATAGTAACGTATTCGCTTCCGGACAAGCTTATACGGCGTTATCGCGCGTCAAAAATACGAAAATTTAAAATTAATCGCGTTTGAACCTAAAAGCGTATTTCTTCGGCCGTATTATAAAGAATTGCTTACGTGGATCGAAAAAACGGACCGGTTAAATAAAGAGAGATTCTTATTATCCCGTACCAGAGTACTACAGGGATATTAGAAAAAGAAAAGACGAGAAAGAAATTCTCGACGTAATCGACGTTTCGAGTTTGACTTCGGAAGTCGCGGAAATTACATCTGTAAAAAGAACGGCCGTTACGGAACCATCGACTTCGAAAATCGCAAAAATAGAAGACGGAAACGACGAGAATCGATTAAATCGTTCCGATCTTCGGTCAGAGTGCGAAGAGGTATTGATGGAGATGATAGAGAAAAAGATTTACGCCTCGGATTGCGTAGAGTTGCGCCGATACCTATCGGATAAACGAGAATTATGCGACGCGGTAGACCAATTATTATTTACGGCCGGTCGCATAACGACCGCCGAAATAATAACGAAAAGTGGCTTATACGGTTTAAGCAATCGCGAACAAGTACCACAGTCGATGCGAGAAACTTACAAGGGCGCGAAAATTCGGGGAGACGGTAACTGTTGGTACTCGTCGTTATCGGTCGCACTATTCGGTACGCCCGAATACATGAAGGTGATTCGATTCGCGAGCGTACGCGCGATGGTAAAATACGATAGGTATTTTCGAAAATATGCAAACGATTTTTATATGCCCGATAAAACGACCCGCCATTAGAAGAAAGAAACCGGTTTCTTTTGGACTTTTGAACGCGGGTACCGTTAGCGATCAGACTTCCCTCGCCGAATCGAAGTACGGCGATCAAATAATTTCGCTAGACCGCGAATTAATTTTTCATGGGCGGACAACGTCACCCAATTGGCGTCCCAAATTTCAATAGACCGGCCAATAGTAACGTACACGAACGCGATGTACAACACGTACACGTCCTATACCCGAAATTCGGATGACACCAGGACGATATTCGTATTGCACGAAACTAATCACTTCGAAGCTTTGATACCTACGACGGAAAACGTCGTATTCGAGAAACCGGCCGTGCCTAACGTGATGATCCTGCACGGACCGGTATACGTAGACGAATACGACGAATAAATAATATGTCGAGATCGACGAATTCGAGACGTAGGTACGGACTTGTATCGATACGGTTATCGATGCGACATGTGTCCATGCGGACGGTTAAAAAAGGTGCCGAATGTTGTCACGTAACAAGGCATTCGCGAATGATCCGGATATCATTAATACTAGGACGCAGTGAGACTTTTCATCCTCAAAATATCTTTTTCGAAGCCGCAAGTAATTCGATTTACGTCAATCGTCGTGGCTGGCGCTTGGACGCTGTCCATTACATGTCGTCACGCGATGACGTTTGCACATCGAAGGAAAACGGTCATACGTAACCGGGGTTTATATATCGCAAAAGTAGATGAAACGCGCGCGAAAACTGTCGATGCCGCAAGTAATTCGATTTACGTCAATCGTCGTGCTGGCGCTTGGACGCTGTCCATTACATGTCGTCACGCGATGACTTTCATGCACATCGAATGAAAACGGTAATACGTCACCGCGACCAATTTTATATCGCGAAAGTAAAAGGAACACGCCGCGCGAAAATTATCGAAGCCGCAAGTAATTCGATTTACGTCGATCGTCGTGGCTGGCGCTTGGACGCTGTCCATTACATGTCGTCACGCGATGACGTTTGCACATCGAATGAAAACGGTCATACGTAACCGGGTTTTATATCGCAAAAGTAGGTGAAACGCGCGCGAAAACTGTCTAAGCCGCAAGTAATTCGATTTACGTCAATCGTCGTGGCTGGCGCTTGGACGCTGTCCATTACATGTCGTCACACGATGGCGTTTGCACATCGAATGAAAACGGTAATAGGTGATCGAAGTTTTATATCGCGAAAGTAGGAAAAACGTAATCGCCGCCGCCAATGTAGGGTTTTATATCGCGATTTTAAAAACGCACAACACGTTAAGTAGCCGCTAATGAATGAACCGCAAAATCGTACGTGTTAGGGAAACATGGAAAAATAGGGCTCCTGGCGAAACGAAACCATGTAAAAAAATTTGTTAACGCATCGTGTGTGATACCCCTAGGGTGATGCGGAAACTCGCACATTAATTCTTTTAAAAAATTTAAAAATAAATATATTGAAGTTGTTTTCATGTGATCGGGGGTAAACGGTGTCGGTTGGTAGGTTACAGTTATTACCATTTCTTTCTTTAAAAAAACCTTTTTTATAAAATTTGTTTTAAGCAATTTAAGTTGTTTTCATGTGATTGGTGGTAAACGGTGTTGGTTGGTAGGTTACAGTTATTATCATTTCTTTCTTTAAAAAAACTTTTTTATAATAAAATTTGTTTTAATCAATTTAAGTTGTTTTCATGTGATTGGTGGTAAACGGTGTTGGTTGGTAGGTTACAGTTATTACCATTTCTTTTAAAAAAAAAACTTTTTATAAAATTTGTTTTAATCGATTTAAGTTGTTTTCATGTGTTTGGTGGTAAACGGTGTTGGTTGGTAGGTTACAGTTAGTTATCATTTCTTTCTTTAAAAAAACTTTTTTTTATAAAATTTGTTTTAATCAATTTAAGTTGTTTTCATATGATTGGTGGTAAACGGTGTTGGTTGGTAGGTTACAGTTATTATCATTTTTTCTTTAAAAAAAACTTTTTATAAAATTTGTTTTAATCAATTTAAGTTGTTTTCATGTGATTGGTGGTAAACGGTGTTGGTTGGTAGGTTACAGTTATTATCATTTCTTTCTTTAAAAAAACTTTTTATAAAATTTGTTTTAATCAATTTAAGTTGTTTTCATGTGATTGGTGGTAAACGGTGTTGGTTGGTAGGTTACAGTTAGTACAGTTTCTTTCTTTAAAAAAAAACTTTTCTTTTATAAAATTTGTTTTAATCAATTTCAGTTGTTTTCATGTGATCGGTGGTAAACGGTGTTGGTTGGTAGGTTACAGTTATTATCATTTCTTTCTTTAAAAAAAATTTTTTTATAAAATTTGTTTTAATCAATTTAAGTTGTTTTCATGTGATTGGTGGTAAACGGTGTTGGTTGGTAGGTTACAGTTAGTACAGTTTCTTTCTTTAAAAAAAACTTTTTTTTATAATATTTGTTTTAATCAATTTAAGTTGTTTTCATGTGATTGGTGGTAAACGGTGTTGGTTGATAGATTACAGTTATACCATTTCTTTTTAAAAAAAAAAACTTTTTATAAAATTTGTTTTAATCGATGTAGTTGTTTTCATGTGTTTGGTGGTAAACGGTGTTGGTTGGTAGGTTACAGTTAGTTATCATTTCTTTCTTTAAAAAAACTTTTTTATAAAATTTGTTTTAATCAATTTAAGTTGTTTTCATGTGATTGGTGGTAAACGGTGTTGGTTGGTAGGTTACAGTTATTACCATTTCTTTTAAAAAAAAAAGTTTTTATAAAATTTGTTTTAATCGATTTAAGTTGTTTTCATGTGTTTGGTGGTAAACGGTGTTGGTTGGTAGGTTACAGTTAGTACAGTTACTTTCTTTAAAAAAAACTTTTTTATAATATTTGTTTTAATCAATTTAAGTTGTTTTCATGTGATTGGTGGTAAACGGTGTCGGTTGTTAGGTTACAGTTAATATCACTTCTTTCTTTAAAAAACATTACCCTACTAATATCAACTTTAAAAAAAATTTTTTAAATTTGTTTTAATCAATTTAAGTCGTTTTCATGTGATCGGGGGTAAACGGTGTTGGTTGGTATGTTACAGTTAGTACAGTTTGTTTCTTTAAAACAAAAACAAAAACAAATAATTATTTCAAGTAACATTCGTTTATATTAGTTATGTTTGTGTGATGGAGGGGGGGTATTGTTGAAGGGGCAGTGCGATCGGGGAAACGGTGATCGGGGAAAACGCCGTTAGTTGCGAAGTTACACTTAAAATACATTCTATAAGGAATTAAAAAAATAAAAATCTATCAACTCAAAAACTATGTCGTCGACTAATACGGTGGATACCGGAGGTCATACTGGGCGGGAAATGATACCGGAGGTCATATACTGGTTTGGGTAATACGTAATATGTTTACATGTAAACAACGGATTTACTTAAAATTAATACACTGCTTTACAAGATAATCAATTTCAACCTTTATTTTTAAAAAATGTTTACAAAAAATTTCCTTTGATATGCAATAGTCTGCTTTAAATGATGGCCTAACAAACAAATTTTTAACTATTAACAAACGTATTTGTTTTATATATGAAACTACTGATTCTCTTAAAGATTAAAAATTCATCTCTCCACACAACCTGCAGAGGATGAATATAAGTTTGCAGGATTGTCTTTCAAAATGAACCAAAATATTTACCATATGTTAGTTCGGAAAATTATAAAAAGTGTTAACTAAAACTAGATGCAAGTTAAAAGCAAAGCATGAACTAAAACCACAAACACATTTTAAACTCTAAGTAGAAAATATTAACTTTTGCAAATCAAAACTTAGTGACCCTAAGTCAGCTCCCAGCACTCGATCAATCAGCCTCTGAAAGTAGCAGGTGAATTATTTAAGATAAACAAATTAATTCTTACGCAAAAGTAAATACGCGATCCAAACTAAACCAAAAATAATTTAAAATGTACTTACCTGTATAATTTAACAAATTAAAAGAATGCAGTAATGATTTACATTAATTATAACAAATTTTAATAGTTTTTACAAAATCAAACATGGTTGTAAAATAATGGGTTTTAATAATAAATAAAAATTATCTTGTATTATAGTATAATTTTCTTGAAGCTTTATAAAATAAACAAATGTTGGTTATACATTAAAAAATATGCTCTATAAAATTTAAGACTTCCACGAAGCCTTCAGGCAGCTCCTCGTCAAACTCCATTTCATCAGATTGTAAAATAATGAGTGATAAGAAATTTGTAGCTGATTTCATCTAATTCATATGACGCATGGCGACATCTACGAGTTAACTCAAATCCTCTTACAAATTCTTGTTTACCTTTACAAAAACTAGTTCATACCCAATTTTGAAGTCATTATGTCGAAAAGTAGCTGATCTATTAACAAAAATCTATTTTATTTTTTTCGCTTTAACATCCTGTATCTCAGTAAGGAGCAGACTAAGACCCATTATTGTTAATGAAAATATTATGATTTTGGCCTTCTGAAACACAGATTTACAATTTGGCCCATTACTTATGAATCACCCTGTATACAGTGAATAAAGTTTGATTTCATTTGGGTAAAATTTTATTTGAAAAAGTTGTTTAAAATCTAAAACCATGTCTAAATGCAAATGTTAAATGAAAGTTAACAACAAAATTCATGTCTTCTCAAGACACATTGTTCCTATTCAAACATTATTTTATGAAAATTATTAATAGGTACAATAGAAAACCAAAAACTCTAATTTTATTAATCAAATTTTGTATTTAGACTTAACTTCTGATTATAAAAACTTTTTTCAAATAAAATTTATCTTAAATGATAAATAATGGCACTTCTCTCTTGAAGCTTTTTTAACATTTTCTTAAATTATTAACGCTACGTTTATCTGATATAATTTTTCGACAAGAACTTTTTATGAAGATTAATTTTTGTCGTAAAATCAATAATAAAAATGTTTCTTCTTTTTCAATTCAATCCGCGGACACACAGTACCTATATCAAATAATAGCTGTTTTATGATCTTTTAGACTACTAAGCTAGATATAGGGTGATTCCATTTAAAATTTTTGAAAATAAGCGATATTTGAAAATGTTTAAAAGACAATTGAAAATCACAAAATGAGTATGATTTGATAAATACAATTAATAGTTTATACTACGGAAAAATTTGTTCTAAAGTTTTATACTTTAAGAATTACATCACGTAAGATATGTAACTTCAAAAAGATTGATTTTTACAATAAACAATCGAATAACGTTTAAACCTTTGGTTCAAACCGCTTATATAAAATATATAGGGTGTTTCATTTAAAATAACGGATTTAATAGTTATTTCCGCTACAGCCGTTAGTAATACTATGTTCAAAAACATTTTTGTTAGAAAAGTAGATACTGCGAAAATCTTTAAATATAAATCTTCAAATTTCTATCTTTATTAGTTTAGACGTGAGATTCTCTGCATAAAAGTAAATACGTCAAATAAAAAGATTAAAAGAAGAAGAATAAGAATCAAACAATAAACCATTTTAGTGCAAGACCAATCAGAGGAGAATGTCATTTCAGTTATCTGTCAGTTTTCCATTTCAATTAGTCAACGGTACACCATAACTATTTTGAGCAGATTTGAGCAGACACCATCATTGTCCTTGTAGATGAAACTGGTGAGAGGCAAACTGCAAACAGTGATTTCACACGTTATTTACCAATCTCTCACTTTGAAAGTTTTCACACGGTATGTTTGTAATTTTTCACAACATAGCGCAAACATTCAAAATGCAATAATAAATAAATTAATGAAGATATGTTGCCCATTTGAACATATAGAGATAGGCCAACTCTAAAATATTTGTAATTGTCCACGCGTTAGGGAGTTTTTGAGTAAAAAACAATTAATGCAGTACTACCTTTACTCAGTCTTCTAACTCTATTTATAAATTTATTTACAATCAATTTGTCCAGTGCTTCTAAATCAATTATTGCTTAAATTATAAATAATACTAATCTATTTACATACAGTGGTTTAGAATTACTGGTAATATTATTATTTCTATTTTACATTTATGCTGACTTGTAATAGTTCTAGTTTTATTCCTTATTAAGTATTTTTGTCATTGTATTTATATTATGAAATGTGTGTCAATATGTTTACCTTCGTTTGTAATGAACTAAATTATATTGTGAAATTACATTTAAATTACGCTGTGAAATCTGTTTAATTTCCTAATTGAACATATTGCCACCTTAAGTTCTGGGAACTGCCACATATTGGTTCGACTTAACTAAGTGTGCTGATTAATTATCCTGACTTATCATTTATTTAATGTTTTATTTTTTGTGACATATCATCTCTTATCTCTAACTGTTTTAGCTCAAATTCGGTTGCAGCTTCTTCCGCTCCTTTCCCATTTCTATTTCTAATTGTAATTCGCTTTTTACGTCTTTGCAAGACCTTCTTCCCGACATACAGCAATATCAGAACTAGTACACCAACAGATGCTACAGTGCTAGTGTTTACCAATACTGAATGATGTCGTATAGTTTTCCATTTCGTTTCGTCTAATTTTTTGTTGCAATTCTTCTTCGTCGTATTTTAATTTGACTAAATTGTCATTTGGCTTAATAACTTCGTCTTGATCGAGATCAACTTCTGGACCGTTTATGATTCTTGACGTAGTCAGGTTTGCCACCACCGGACGAGTGAAACCAGCTAAAATTGGAATACTATCTGTCCGTCTTGGTGTTAATATCGTTGTTTTTGTAATGATTAAACAGTTTTGTGAAATAGTTATTATCCCCGTTTTATTCAATGAGACGTCTTCTCTAATTCCGTTGCATGTAATTGCAATTCGAAATTTCTCTGGTGCTATAAAACAACCAGGCATTTTGGTGTATAGCTGTTGCCAGATTACCTTTTAAAATTTCTTTGGGATATTGAACATGTTGATTTCGTTTCTTTGATAAATTTCGTCCACAATGCAACTAGGACTGTTATCAATACTTTTAGTTGAGCTGGAGTACAAATCATATACATAATCTTCTATTTTAGTATTTTTGAAA
>JALBCR010001553.1:75000-115591 GCA_030710515.1 Abscondita cerata | reverse complement strand
TTTTTCTTTAGTTTAATAACTATTACAGATAAAAAAAAGGCATCGATGATATGGCGAATTATTTGTATTGATTTTGAAATTCTCTTAGTACAATATAAGTAGGACAATCGTAAATTGTCACTTATGTTTGCGTTTACTATCTATTGCGGCATGATTCCGTTACTTTTTGTAATACGTAACAGCTGATCGAATACATGCACATTAAGTTGTTCATATATGGGATATTTTTTTTCAGTTCACGCCAACATGCGTGTCGTATTTCAAGCTGCTTTGAGCTCACCGATGTTGTAACTTGAGATTTGTACTTAATGCAAATGTAGACATGGGAAAACGTAGTTGTTTACCTTAATTTTCCTTCTTATAAATAATCGATCAAATAATAAATTAAATTTACCCAAGAGCCTTCGGCATTTTTAATATCTATTGTGCAGATGCGTTTGGCCTTTAACTTAATAACAGGGTATCGTAAATTTATTAGACAACTCGCAACTTTATGACTTCAATTTTAGAAAATTCTGCTGAAATGCAATTAAGTCGTTGAAATTTGAAGGGAGGAGGTTGATCTTAGGAAGTAGAACGGTTGTTTTGAATTTCATGTACCTTATGTGTGTACTTGAAGGACAACTACTATTGATGCTAATAGGAAATGCCGAAATTGTGGTTACTTTGGTGAAGTGTACACACGGTTTGTACGTATTGTTTACCACATATTTAAATGTTTTTGTTATTTTCAGTCACATAGCCATGGTTATAATATTGAGATTAAACATTTGTACAAACACATAAATTAATGCAATTACTTAGTATTTGTTTACCTTTTAACCACAACTACAATTGTACATTTTCGCGATAACCTATTAGCGATAGTAATTAGTGTACTTAATTAATCCATTTATAGTTGTCAACAAAAAAACGTTACTTTATCTTATTATAAATAATTTCCATTTTCCATTGCAAAGTGCTATTTGAATGTTATTTATTATGTAATTTACATACCTATAAGGAAGTATTAATCGATTGCGTTCATTAGTAAAATACATTTACATGAAATCGTATTACCAATTTTAGAAAATGGTGTAATGGGTTTAAAAACAATGGGAACGAATTCAATGCAATTTATCTATTGTAATAGCGTCAAGTTGAAGTTTATTGTAATTATTTTGAAATAACAGATTTAGGTCAGTATAACAAATAAAGTTTTGAGATTATAAAAGTGTTGACGAAGCTTTTGCTTGGTGTTCTTATACAGTAATGAGTTTATAATAGTTTGTAGATGTTAGATAAAAAGCGAGCGTGTTTCGTATGATGTAATTTGTAGTAATTTGTTATTACAGCATCTGCGCGTGCCAAGTTTCTGCTTTTTAAATAACATTGTAAATTCCATTCGTAGTATGCAATTTTCTAAAGTGTAACCATAAAGGATATCAGTTTCCGTTCATCACTTGATAAGCTTGTATCGTTACAACCTTGACTTTGTTTGGTATCAAATTATTCTTTCACATACATTTTACAAAGGTACAATTACTATTTTATGTAAAATATACATTTGAAATTTATTGAAATTTGAGTGTTTGTTTTTGTATCGAATTTCGATTTGTTTTTAAATCACTAACGAGCATGTTTTTATTTGATTTTTTTTTATTTACTAGAATATTGCACACAAATTTGGAATGGAAGTAGCATAAATATTTTGCTTCAGATTATGTTTAAAATTTTAAATATAATCTCAAATTCTATACTCCTTTTTCAATTAGCAACGTAGCCGATATTTGGTACATGTCCTGTCTATAGATAGACTTCCGGAAGTTCCAAGCAATATTCCTAAATTTTCTACAATATTCCATTGAAGAATGTGTTATGGCTTAAATATGCAATTATATATTTACTTGAGGAGTCGCAATCAGAACCCTCGATTTTATTGTTACCTGCTAACAAAGAAACACCTGCAAAAATAATAACCATTCTCAAAAATCTTTTAGGTTCGCATCCTTCGTTTAAAATGCAATTAGCTAACGATATTTAAAAATGTCTTAAATTTCTTTAATTGACTATACCACTATAATGTCGATGCCTTTAATTTCTGAAAAAATAACGGAAACACTGCGTCTTCCTTTCTTCACCTACTACATGTAATATTTGATGAAAGTCTTATTTATCAATTATTTAAAATATAATTCAAAGAACGCTATGGTGTTGCGAAGTAAAAACTTCAAATGTAAATTGTCATAACCGTGAAGTTACCCATAATTCTAGCCATAAAAAATGTATGAATTTATGCTACATAATGAACTTTTTAAACATGTATGTGCATTACAAATATAATACCTGCATATTTATTAAAAATTTTAGTAAAACAACAAATTATTAAAAAAATGTGGTTTTTCACCCGTGTGAAGTTAGCCATAAATCCAAATTTTTCTGTAACGGTATGTAAATATTAACTATATTGAGTTAAATGTTTAACTAAAACAACAATTAATCAACACGGATAATTCTTATTTTAACATCTGTTTATAAAATAATTGTGTAAACAAATTTTTACTTTTACCCTAATCGAACTTTAAAAGCTTCTTTTATACTGTTGGCGTGGATTAATTATTATGCAAATTTAGTATTAAATAGTTTTTATAATTATAAACAACATAACATAGAATAAAATTCTTAATATTTTTTAAAAAGAAAATATTTGATTTCAAAGTTAAGGCTACGCGCGGCATTCTTACAGTATGTTCGAGGGTGAATTTGAACATGTTGGCGTAGATCAATTTTTAGGCGAATTCAACAATAAATAGTTTTTATTATTATAAACAATATATCAAAGAATAAAAAGCTAATATTCTTTAAAACGAAAATATTTGATTTCAAAGTTAAGGCTACGCGCGGCATTCTTAGAGTATGTTCGAGGGTGAATTTGAACATGTTGGCGTGGATCAATTTTTAGGCAAATTCAGCAATAAATAGTTTTTATGATTATAAACAACATATCAAAGAATAAAAGTGTTAATATTTTTTAAAACGAAAATATTTGATCTCAAAGTGATGACTACGCGCTACTTTAAGTACATATGGAGTGGACGTTCGAAGGTGAGTTTGAACGTGTTGGCATGGTTCAATTTTTAGGCAAATTCAGCAATAAATAGGTTTTAAAACTAAAATAATAATAGTAATTCATAATATTTATGGTATTGGTGTACTAACGCTTGGACGTGACCTTACCATTTTGTATAATATTTTTACATTATAGGTGGTGGTACATACAAAAAAAAACCAAAAGTAAAAAAAATAAAAATTCTAAAAAGTAAAGAACAATAAGAATTATTTCATAATATTTGTGGTAGTAGTTTACTAACGCTTGGACATTAAAGTCCATTAGTATGTTTGCACCCAACTATTTTGTTTAATATTTTTACATTATTGGTGGTGGGTACATACAAAAAAAATCAAAAACAAAAAAACAAGCGTTTACCGCAGAACTCCACATCGCACGTTAAGCCGAAAATAATATTGCGTTTTAGAAAAAATGGTTCAAACAAAAGCTATAGACAATAGATTTGACTTTTTCTTCCACCGAATAACCCATTTGATAGATGTTTTAAATAATTTCAGAAATATATTAATTTCTGCAATACGGTTTAATTTTCAATTGGTGACTAACTTATTTGTAACTAACATTGTTTTGTTGCTAGGGTTACGTTTATTGCAAACGTCGACATTTTCAAGGCAACTTGATCTCTAGGAAAAATAAGTTCAAATATCTTAAAAGTGGCTGAATCAATTGCCAACAAATTATATACAATTGAAATCAGAACAAAGAGATCTTTTATTTGAGATAATAATATACAGGGTGTTCCATTTAAAAAAATATAATTCAAATAATTTTTACAATGTTGTTGATTTTTATTTCCTCTATTACCAAAAAATACTACGTGAAAAAACCTACAACTTTTGTATTTAAAGTTTATTTCTATAACTATAAGGGCTGTAGGTGGGAGTCAAAATATAATGAATAACCCTGTACTTAATGTAGCGCATAGCCACTTTGAGATCAAATATTTTTACTTTAAAAATATTAGCATGTTTATTCTTTGATATGTTTTTTATAATTATAAGATCTATTTATTACTAAATTTGCATAATAATTAATTAATCCACGCCAACACTATAAAAAAAGCTTTTACAGTTCGATAGGGGTAAGTGTACTTTGCAAATTTGTTTAAACAATTTTATTATAAATAAATGTTAAAATGTCATTTGTGTTGATTAATTGTTGTTTTAGTAGTTATAAACATGTAACTCAATATAGATAATATTTACATAGAGTTACAGAAAAATTCATTTTATGGCTGGATTTATGGCTAACTTCACATGGATTAAACAGGTAACTTTTTTGACGTAATTACAACTGCCCATTTAATTTTTATGCAAATTTACATAATGATAGAACAAGTTGTGTACAACAACATATAAAAAACCAAATTGTAACCATTTAAAAAAAGTTCTTTAGCTTAAAGTTAGTCAGATACAATTTTGATATGTTGTTATACACAACTTTTTTTTTTTTATTAAATAATTATAAAAGAAAAATTAAAAATACTTCCAAACGTAGCGGTTTTCTATCGCGTTCCACGCACGTATCTGAATAACTTTAAGCTGAATAACTTTTTTTTTAAATGGTTACAATTTGCTTTTTTGATATGTTGTTGTATACAACTTGTTCTATCATTATGTAAATTTGCATAAAAATTGGATCGGGCACTTGTAATTACGTCGACAAAGTTGTATTAAGAGCAATTCATTCCAAAATATTTTTAATAATTTGTTGTTTTACTAAAATTTTTAATAAATAATGCGGCTATTATATTTGTAATACACATAAATGTTTAATTTATATTAAATAAATTCGTAAAAGGTTCATTATGTAGCATAAATTCATACATTTTTATGGCTATAGTTATGGGTAACTTCACGTCGGCGTCGGTTTGTCCGGTCGGACAATTTAATTTTAAATTTCCCGCTTTAATTTTTAAATTAAGTTGCTAGGGTAACGGAACCGATCCCGGTATACCAACGCCATTGTTTAGGCCATTAGAAGTGAAACGTTAAAAGCGGTAGGAAAAGAATGAAGGAAACAAAATTAGAGCTTTGCTGATAAATAGAAATTTGGAGCAGA
Source organism: Abscondita cerata (assembly GCA_030710515.1). Classification (NCBI taxonomy): domain Eukaryota; kingdom Metazoa; phylum Arthropoda; class Insecta; order Coleoptera; family Lampyridae; genus Abscondita; species Abscondita cerata. The sequence goes on along the minus strand of JALBCR010001553.1, from coordinate 110,421 downwards.
TTACTGCAAAGTTTTCCAATAAAGAAATAGCGGCATTACTCCCTAGTTTTGCTGGAAATTGTACCGAAGATGTAGAAAACTGGTTGGTGAAAGTAGAAGCAGTGCATACTACTTATGAAGTAGATGAAAAACTTATGCAATTATGTCCCGAAATTCTAGAAGTAGAAGAAGAAATATACAGTGGCTCCTCCGTTTGTTTGGTCGTCTCTTGAAAAAGACAAAAAATATTCGAGTTGAATTCTGAGCTTCTGGGGATCGGCTCTGCTTAGTTGGAAACTAATTCTGATATAATTTTAGTTTCGAAAATCAAGGGTGATCTTGAAATTTTGAAAAAACGTTTTTTGCACAACTGTAAAGTGCTCTTTGGCGTCGAGATACGCACAAATGTTATTAAGAAAAGTTGTTCAAAATGAAAAACTGAGTAAACGTGCAAAATTTCGTGTTTTTAATTCAGAGCAATTTGATATTGAAATCCTCAATTTATCTACATTAACTATTTTAAATAAAATACCAAAGTCTTCCTATCGGCTTCAAATATGCTACACAGTAATTACATTCTATTTTGAACAGTTTTTTTAAGTTTCGGATTTCCTCAAAAAATCCAATAAAAACATCAAAAAAATCAAAGTGGGCTTTTTCTTAATAACATTTACTGTTGTCTAAAAAACGTTTTTTGATAATTTCAGGTGCGGTCATATAGAGACAGATTAAATGTTTTTATTACTATTTAATCTGATTTTGATGAATTTTTAGTCATTCGGAAAGTTTAGAGGAACATGACATTGTTTTTAAAACTAATCACAATAATACTACCCCAGATATCAAACACAAATCTTTAAGAAAAATAAAGAATGACAAAAGAAATGTCTAATCTGACAAAACTACTAACAATATTAACGCGTCAATATACCTAACAAAAAAAAATTAACTCACATTTTAATGTCTTTAAATTCACGATTACGATTGCAATTAGTAAAGACAAAATCTTTGTCATCGGTTCTATGGTTTTTTTACAAGGTTACAATTTCTATTTGAGTGTTTTCATTTCCACTAATACTCAAATGTTCAATAATATGTTTAAATTATTTTAAATCTTTTAAAATCGGTTACCCCACCTGTTATTAAATAGACTGTCACCGCACCGAGCCTAATCTATTCTATTAAAAATTTATTTTATAACAGCAAAACTGTCTCGAATTTTGTTGGTTTCAGTGTACTTATAAATTATAATATAAACAGTTTTTGAAATTTAATTTAAAAAAAATGAAACGCATCAAAAGTAACATTTGAAATATTTTTTTTAAATTTAAGCTTCTTTTTAAGTCTTTCACTGGATTCTTCATTTTAAGTGTGGGCGAGTTTATGGTTCTACCCATATCCTTTTCCCGAGAAATATCGGACTACTGTTAGTAGCAGTTACATCATTACACACTTTTTACATTTAAAAAATTTCTTTAAAAGTCACGTTACGTCCCTCATAATTAAATTTCCATTTTGGTTTCTCCAAACCAAAAAAAATGAATCAGGTAAATTACTTTTAATGTTTTTCATTGAACATTTTTCAATAGGTACACAAAAAATTAGCAGGTTCAATGCGTGGGAAAAGTGGGTTTTTAACTCATGAAAATTTATATGTTCCCACGCGTTGAAAACAAAGACTTTTCTTTCTCAATTGACATAATTTGGAAAACCACTAAAAATCGGGGAATTAAAAGTTTAAAAAAGTGAGTCAGTTTTTAAATATAACGTGATTTCACTGACAAATCTATATACGTTTTAAATATATATTTTCATTCTATCCTCAGGATGTTATGTACCGTAAGGTAAAGAGAATATTTAAATTTTAACGTCTTCCTCTTCAAATAAATTGTATTTTTCTAATATAAAATATGTAGCTAGATTACAAGAAATTTAGCTGCGAATGTGTGGTAGCGGGTGTTACATGATTTTCATTACTCTATAATCTATATGTATTGAATAAAAATCGATAGGCAATCTAACTAAATAACCAATCACCTACCACAGAGATTCTATAAAATCAGCCTACACTTCATATTTTTATACACAGTGTCCAAGATAAGAATGAACAGGATGGGGATCTTAAAAACCCAAGATGATACAAGGTCAATTGTTGAACAATTTAGATTATATTTACATGGTGAAAAATTTAATAATATTTTTCGTTTGTTTACGAAAAATTTTTGGATTTTTATGATTATTATTTTTAGTATTTTTTGCGCTTATTTTAATATTAAAAATCTAAAAATTCTTTTTATTTGATACTTTTTAGAGTTTTAGAAAATGGCGCTTTCAAATTTTTAATCTAACATTTCATCTATGAGAAAACATTAATAACTTAATTTTGGACGCATACAAAAACACCTTGTATTTGGTAGTGATTTTTATTACAAATTCAAAATGTATCACACATAATTGAATAGAATCTAATTTTGTAAGGAATAGTTTAATTGCTCAACTTTTTTGCAATTTGAGCGACCTTGTATCTTTTACCGTTTTCAAGATCCCATGCTGTTCATTCTTATTTTGGACACATTGTATAGTCAGTTGGTATAGTGGACAATGTGGGATGCTGTAACACTAAATATGTGCTTTATATTTAATGGTTTTGTTAACATAAAAATGAACATTTTGATTTTTATAATGTCTGAAATTAATCAACAAATAAATTCCATTAAATTTTTGGGTAGATTTTCCAACAACTTTTGTTATCCAAAAGATGATAAAATTGTCGATTGACAACTAGGGAAATTTCGAATGGAGGGAAAGACATTGATGTGGAATACGAAAGTAACACCATTGTGGTCATTTGGGTTTCATTTGGTCATAGTAGTATCAAGATCTTCAGCCACTTCTTAGAAACATTACTCTTCAGTGGATCATTTGAGAATTATTATCTTTTTGTTAAAAAAATACAGACATTATATGAAACTCCCTATGAAAGTAAAACTTCACATTAAAGTGAGACAAAAGTAAATTGTTATAAATATAATCTTATCAATTCGAATTTGATTCATCGGATACAATACAAACTTTTCTATTATTCCTGCAATGTTACGTTTGCATATCTTTTCACGATAAAGGGTCAATAAATCAACAAATTAAAGTAGAGAATTAACCAGAAAATTGCATTAAGAACTAATCAAAATTTAATATGGTTACCATGGCGACACAAAAAAAAATTTTTGATAACTTACTCATTAACTAAAATTAATAAAACTAACCCAAGTTTAATAAATAAATTTAATTTAATTTAATAAATGTCTCTTTGCTTTATTTTTTTTTGAATTGGTGATGATGTCATGCAATTTTCTTACCGAATACCACTCGAGTGTTGATTGAATATCGAAAATTTTTCACTCAAAAAATGAAATCAATCAACTAGATGTCGAACTTATCGTTTGAATATTGTGATGCTTATAGTCAAGCGCGCTTTTACAATGTGAACTTTCACAGTTCTCTCAGATGATCCCAAAGGCAAACATGTGGTTTCTCAGTGTTTTTTGCTATTATTGTACAACCTCTTGCGTACTTTACTGCAGGGATTTTATACTTGCCAACGTTAGGTTGGTATATTATTGAAGAATCGACTATCAGTTAACTTACTGTCGGCAAAGTTGCTAACATTTCGTACGACGCCACAAATAGATCACTGAGCAAGTCGAACAAACTTATCGTTTGAATATATATATATATATATTGTTCGTGGGATTTTCTCAAATTTATACAATTTTTTGTTATTGATAAATACAGGTTACGTACCTACTTATTGGACGAAATTACTTATTAGGAAAAATCAATCAAGATCGTTTTTGGAAATATTGTAATAAAACTAAAAAACTGTCTCTTGGGTGAATCTTAAGAAATCTTCCAATATATGCAAATTTACAAATTTTACAATACTTAAAAGGCTATAGTTTTAATTTTCCAAATGAAAAGAAAATGATATGCCTTCAAGTTTTCTTTAAACATTTTGTTATAAAATTTTCCATCACATATGTAACATGCTCGCAAAAAAGATAAACAAATTTTCTCCTGTAAATACTAAGAAAATTTATTACTCTGTCGTGAATTTACTCACAAACATAATTAGGAGTTGCACTTTAAAGGTGGCTTCGTTTCAAAACTTTACGGCTTCTTCCGCCCCGTATGTTGTTAGGGCTGACTTGTGTTAAAGTCGTTTTATTCTTTTTATATTTACATATACAAACAGCACGCGAGATGTTAAAGTTGGAAGTGTAGAATTGTTTACTTAATTAATAAGTAGATTAATGTATGTCAGTAAAAAAAGATCGTTGGAATTTCTCAGTCACTTAATATAAATAATCTAAAGCATGTAATTCACTGATCACTTCAATAAAATTTGGTACAAAAAAAAAATTACTTCCGTTATTGGATTAAGATATAAATCGTTCACTAAAATAAATTTGTAAAACTTTCAAAAACTGCTGAAATAAAAATCTACGATCGGAAATAAATCTGAGTCGATGGTTTGAGTTTTTAAGGCAACCTGTAAAATTTATTTGACATGTAGTAAGGAGAAAAAAAATATGGTTTGATTTGAGATTAAATTTTTGTATTTTTTACTTTTCCCTTATGAACATTCGGTTTAGTTGTGGATCATTGAATTTATATATTACTTGCAGATACATATTATAAAGCTTTTCGAATTATCTATTTCTAAAGTAGGGTACGTAAAATTCATTGTGTATCGTATTTCCATGTACGCTTTGATTGGTGGAAAGGCTGAATTTGTATTATTATTCCTCTTAGCTCGTGTCGTATATTGTGTACCCTAAGCTGATAAACATCTCAAAGACATGGGGTTAAAGGGACATATTTATTACAAAATTATACATTATTGATTACACAATATTTTTTTTTCATTTATTCTGCAAAGTTATTTGATGTATTTCTTTTTATTGCACACGCGTACGTACTTTCTGCATCTTTATCTAAATTGGGGTTTTCATTTATATTCATAGGTATTTTATATTAATTTATTTAATGACGATATATTCCTATTGATATAGATTTATGAGTACGGTTTATTTACGAGTTTGGAAAGTATAAGGGAAAGTGGTATATATTGGATCATTTTTACTCCACATCTTATGAAATAAGATGGGGAGTTATGCGACGTAAGGGTTTCCAAACCGAAAATTTTAACACCCCCTTTTTTTCGACGAATGAGAGTTAGTACGTTATAATGAAGCAAAAAGCCGGCCGGCCGGCCGTCCGTATGTAAATAAGATATCCAGAAAACCAGCCGTCCGATTTTTATGAAACTTTGTACAAGGACCTTATTTATAATTCCGAAGATCTGATTAGAGTTTGGGCATAATCTATTTAGCCAAAAGGGCCGTTAACCTACACATATTTTCAAATTTTGAAATATTTAGAAAAATATTCATTTTACACATTTTTGTTTCAAACTATAAACAATAATGAAATTATAAACAACTTTAAAAACAACTTTTGTTTAAGTTATTTTTTGATCCTATAAGTAATTACTGGGATATAACAATCACGTGACACTAATTATTGTAACAATATCTCCACCAATAGTTGTTGGAAATTCTATTGTCTATAGTTTTTGTTTTAACCATTTTTTTCTAAAACGTAATTTCGCTTATCGGGCGATATGGAGTTCTGTGGTAAACGCTTGTTTTTTCACCTCTGTACCTGGTGCATTATTTGTCCTACAGTCTTGCGACTGGAATGCGTAATAGAAAACGCTCATATTTTTCCATTTCCAAGCAGATTTGCAAACAAAAATATAAGACTAGAAATAATGGCGACCGTCCCCAGGATAACCATATGTCTTGGTATAGACCTCCGTGGTACTTCTGTGGAACAAAGGACAATAAGACCATAACAAAATAAACATTATATTCTACCATTCTGAACTAAAAAACGATTTTTAAATCCATTCAAATACAATAGTCAGTAAAGTCAAAAGCCAAATTTTCACATGGTGGTAGCTCTTTTCGTCGCCACTTTGTATTTCGGTTTGGTAACTTGTACAAATGTCCCCTCATCTTTATTCTCTGACTAACAAAAGTCAAAACGTGTTTCTCTTTCTATTTTCTCAATTTGCCTCACAAAACGTTTAACATTTTTTTTTAAATCGATAAACAACAATTACAAAATCTGTAATATTAAGTTTCTTTACAATTGTTCACTGTTTCTTCTTCAACTTATTCAAAACTTAAGTGCTTAAGTGTTAATCACTTAAATCATCACAGAGGTCACTGTCGACATTACTCTTACTACTAGATGAATTAGAAACTTTTTTTTAAAATTTTTTACCGCCACTGTTGCTGTTAACCGGATACAAAACTCTCTTCTTTACTTTGTCCTTTTTTTATTTTATCATATTTCTATTTGTATTGCTTTTCATCTTTCCTCTCTTCCTATTCTATGTTTGGTCATTTTGTCAGAATACTTGACAATTTTTTCTTTCTTCCTTTTCTGGTTTCAGTTATTCCTTTTGCCTTTAGGTGATATAAACTGGCTGGCTTGGGGTTCCTGAATATCTGGTAGTTCTTTATTAATAGACGTCGCTATCCTTATTTGTCGATGGATTTGCTTAATCCTCTATTGGTATATAAGTGACATACGAGCATACATAATCAAACTCAACAAACACATTAGAATTAAAAGGAGTTATACCAGTTCTCCCAAATCTCTTCACTATATTAGCAGCTACAATTACTTGGTGAAAAGAATTTCCAACTATTTCTGCAATCTTATATATGCTACCCGAATCTCATAATGATTTAATAACTATTTGCCCATTTCACAATTGGTTTTAAGCGGTGTAAAACGTTTTGGTTATTGTCACGTCGTAAACTGTTAACTTATGCTGTCGGTTTGCCTCAGGTTACTCAGATGAAGAATATTTCTTCAAGATCTCTTAGTTAGAAAATTTAAAGAATAAAAAATTAACATTTTCTATATTACAACAAAATTACACTATAATTGAACTGAACAATCAACATCAAACTATACACTAAAAAATGGAAATTAAGAACGGAACGGTACCATAAAAAATATAACAGCAAACAGAAATTACACTCTACACTATGACTCGCCAGAGATTTCAGGACTGGGATTGGATTAGGTCGGAAAGGGTTCCTGGATACCGGATCTTCAATGGTGGCTTGCCTTTTATTTATGTTTAAAGACTCTGTAACATTGACAGTTTCCTGCCGTTTTCCCATTTTTACAAAACCTCCCAACTCTATATAAGTAAAATATTATTTTCCGGCGGTACGGAAAATGATGCAAAGAATTCGACGAGAAAACTACTAATGGGGCTGACCTCCCATAGGAACGATACAAGACGTCAGCGGAGCGCCTGATCACTTTCTCAAAATACCCGACACGGAATTGAAAGGCTGTAGACCCAAGGTTTGAACCCTAACGTACAACACAAAGGCCGGGAATGCCGTAGTACTTATTACGTCCCTTTTTTTCGCGGAAGTGAAGTGTTTTTTTCTTACAAAGCTATGCTTAATTAAATTTTTATTCCCACGGTTAAGGAAAACTTAACCTACGTTTTATTTTTTAAACTGGGTTTGTTTACAGTACTATCTACAATTCTTGTAACAAACGGGAAACTACCAAAAACTTTACTCGGACACGTGTTTTAATAGCTAAGCTATCATCATCAGCGAACTGATACTAAAAATAAAAACAATAGGAAGCTTATACTATCTGCGCGTCACGCATCATTTACGCTTCATTGATTTTTAGATAAGCTTGAATAATTCCGAAAATCCTAATGGACCGTTATCAACATAATTCATAAGCAAATTTCTGTTTTTAAAAATTTCCAACGTTATCTACCCTCTTAATTAATTCAATGTCGCCTACTCTATGGCCATTTTCAAGCATATACATGTCAACACTGGACCTATCTGTGCGATGATATTTGACATGAACTAAGTGTTCTTTAAAACGAGTTTTAATAGGTCTCTTGATTTACCTTATATAACTTGATTACAGTCTTTACAATTTGTTTTATGTATTCCCGATTTATCACACATTTCTATTGGGTCTTTCAGATTGCCTAAAAGATTTTGCAAGTTGTTACTACTAGAGGTTACTGTTTTATAATCAAATTTTGAAAATATTTTTTGAAGACCTTTTGTGTATGTGGGATAATTTGGTAATTTGACATATTTCTTATCTATTTTGCTATTACTAGTTCATAACGTTGTAATGTTTCTAATGTTTGTGACAATTGATTCCTGAAAACCATTGTATGAGAAATCAATCCAATTGAATAGACGCTGCAGTTTAGTGTTCCATTCCTTTGGTACAATTCTTGTGGCTGATGAATCCTTTTTAACTTCGTCAAATAAAGATAAGCAGGTAAACTCAATATTTTGTAATTCAAACGTTGTAAACTGGTATCCAATTCATGAAAAACTAATTTTTGTGGAATTGAAACGGTTACGGACCAAATCGAAATTCTTTATTAAACGGCGATATAACGAATAGCTGTGAATGTATTTGACAAACGGAGGTTGCACTCTTTCAATTAATAACGGCTATTTTCTTAATCGCCGGAAAATTAATTCATTGAGTCTATTTTTTTAATAACGGATACGGGGTAAATTGAATTAATTTGTTACATGGTTGTAATTTGATTCACTAAAGACGGTTGCTTTTCTTTAATATCAATTAATAGCAGAAATTAAATCTCAACCCGCTATTTAATCTGCGAACGCGTTTTCCCGTTCTGTCGCGGAGCCGTATAGAGGTTCTTTAGATGAACCCGGCCACCAACTGGGTCTGAGTCGGTTGTAACGAGGAGTTGAGGAGAAGTTTCCTAGGCGGCACCGGCCACCAACACCACTTTTAAAACGTTGGCTTTCGTGATTATCTAAAATCAATAAGACTTTGATTTCTGCACCTCACTAACTCTATAAATGCATCATGTTTGCCTTAAAATTCTCAGCGGTCATACAGTCACTTTGGTGTGCCGCTCTTTTAGAGCCTGGGGGTTTTCCATTTTTTCGTAGGTACTTGTTTAAGGCCGCTGGGGTAAGAATTTTTATTGGCCTATGAACAGCTTTCGTTACAGTTATTAACATTAAATTGATGCTTTCTCATCATGTACAGGGTTATTCACTACAAATTACCCACCCCCTTATCATCGTTATTATTGTTCGTAGAAAAAAAGTGAAATTTTCTTAAAATGTTATCAATATTCAGTTACTCGCTGTTTACAGGGCAAACACAAAAATGTGATGTATTTTTTGTCTTTGGAGAGCTTGTGATTCTTTTAGACCATGGATAATTGCTGGTACTGAATATAAATCTGATCGAGCTAATTTATTCTTGTCACAGTTAGCTCCTGATTTACAAATTTTTCCGAAATTACTGCTTTGTAAGCATTTCTGTCTTTCATACAGCTACAATTTTTGTTTATTCGTTGCCCTATAGTCCTTTGTTCTAGGACCGTTAATTCACTGGCAGTGAGCGATTGCAATGATTTTTCAGCCGGCCCATTATAGTCATGCTCAACTACTGTTTGATTTATGTTTGCAGAAGAAAATACCTTCAAAATCAGCGTTTTGCCCTCATTTAGTGAGTTTGCTGCAAAATTCAGACAATGATTCCTGCAAGTTGTAAAATAATTGTTCTGTTTTCTGAAATGGAATGGTCGAGGATCAAAGTTTTGAAAATTCTTGACTCTAATCAATTTTAAGTTTAGAGCTTAAATTTTTTTGCATATAAATTGTTTGAAGTTGTTCTGTAGTTGTTAGTTTCTTGTTAAAATCTTTTTTTGATGTAAAATCAATTGCGACAAACAAAAAAACAAAAATATGTTTGCACTTTCTTTATAGCGCCATCCTCCCAACACATTCCCCCACTAATTTGATGTCAATCTTATAAGTGACAATCTTTCTGTAACCCGAAGCACACTGACTACGAATGAAAGAATTTGTGTTGACTTTCGTGTATCGCATTTACTGTAGATAGTTCTAATATTACATATTTGTGACATTCTCTCTTATGTGAACATCTTTTTCCTTTTTTTTTGTCATTGTCGTGGCTGGCGCTTGGACCGGTCCATTATATGCCGTGATGCAATCGCTGTGCTGTTATATTTTACATTCAATTGCCTTTACATTTAACTGTTCACATTTCTAAGTTATATTTTATGTTTTTATTTACCTTCTACAGGGTCATCCCCAAAGTCCGCACCAAATGGGAAACTTATTTATTATGGGTTTTTCGATAAAAAGTTATTCTTTATAAAAGTTTGTGCATCCCCTAAAACTAAAAATGCACTACCAAAATGTGGCGAAAAACGCGTAATATACGAGGTGCATTCGAAAATTTGATTTTGAGTCAAGAGTAAAGTGCTCTTATTTCTGTAAATATCAAAAATTTTATTTGAAAAGTTGTTCACATCAAGATTTGAAGTCATGGCCATCTAGAAGAAACTTGAATTTTTTCAATTTTTTTAAAATGGTGGCTATAAGAAAAAAGATTTGCTTTAAATGATAATTAAACGACATTTTGTATACAACAGTTTATTTAAAAAAGCTTGTAATTTACAAATTGCCCAATTATTGTGCTAGTTATGGTCAATTTTTTATTCATTAGAAAAAACTTCAACATTTTTGGTGCAAAGTTTTGATTTTTTGTTGACACCAAAAATTGCTCAAAACAAGTCAGTATCTTAAGAAGAATATCATTTTCAATAATATTGAGGCACTAAACATCAAAATTAAATTACATCTCAGTATGATGTCCACCCCGCAACAGGCACAGTTCGATTGTTCTTATTGGAAATTGAAAAATTAAAATTTGTCCTAGATGGCCATAACTTTAAATCTTGGTGTTTTTTTAAATGAAGAACAAATTTTTCAAATAAAATTTTTTGATATTTACTGAAATAAGAGCACTTTACTCTAGACTCAAAATCAAATTTTCGAATGCACCTCGTATATTACGCGTGTTTCGCCACATTGTGTTGGTGCATTTTTAGCTTTAGAGGATGCACAAACTTTTATAAAGAATAACTTTTTATCGAAAAACCCATAATAAAGAAGTTTCCCATTTGGTGCGGACTTTGGGGATGACACATAATGTTTACACATTTAATTGGATTGGCAAGTTTAGGTTTTAGTGGTTTTCCTAAACCTTGAAGCAAATGCTTGGTCAAGACGAACCAATCCACAATTGCACACGGTTTCTTCACCGCACTATACAGGTTTATACTGATCTTCTGGGGCATCATACATAACACTTACATCACAATTGAATATTAACATTGTACCATACGAATGAATAAACAAATAAAATCTTCAGGGAAGGTGAAGTATGTTCATCAGTGACCTTACACATTGTAGAATCGCCGCATTGCATTAGCCGTCAGACTAGCAACCTGACTTGTTGTTGAAGATGTCGCCGAATTAATCGTGTCTGTATCTAATTAATCAATCGGAATTCTTATATCAACTCATATTAACTACCCCGGTAAAACAATGAAATCTTTTTATATCAATATAACAATCGAGGGAACAGTAAGTTTTTACACACCAGACTACACACTTTAAAAATTGAGAACAAAAACAAGAACACAGCCTTTTCGATTATACGAAACAGAAACAAAAAACAGCGATTGACCAATGCAACCAGCCACTACCAGGATTGGCCTTGGTGCCTTCTGTCGGGAACAACCAAGTTGGAAACAGCTCATTGAAGTAGAAATGTTATGAGTGTAAACAGCTTACAGGTAACTTGTTTGACAGATGTATTAGCAGTTACATAAGTAGATCCTTCAATTATTATAGCCAACTATGTGTTGGCAAAAATAAAATTTTGAATCGTCTGCTGTAAGTTCCCAAGAGGTTGTACAATAGCAAACAAACACCGAGAATCACTCGACAGCTGTTTCGTCCTTTTGGAACTCTTCATTTTTCAAATAGAAACAAAAGAACCAGAAAAGGTCGATGTGGGAGTCAAAAATTGTAGATAACTTAAGTGTTATAACTGATTTTGTAATGAAAAATCCAATTAAACAGGATCTAGACAAATTTAATTTTGAAAATTCTAAAAGAATATGACACACGAAACCGTTATTGTTCAAAATCTATGTTTTTTCCACATTAATTAATGGTGAAATTTTTGGCCGTAAATGGCTAATTTATTCTGTCTCAGAAAATTATTTACTTTGTTTACCCTGTAAGTTGTTTGGGAAAATGACATCTGCCTTTAAAAATGGTTTCACTGATTGGAAAAATCCTAATAGAATCGCGGGACATGAAAGGTTCATTGAACATAGAGCGAATGTGCAAATATATGTCAGTAGATGTAAAAAAACTTCACCAACAATATTTGACTGAAAAACAATATTGGATTAACGTCTTAAAGCCAATTGTGGCAACAATAAAATTTCTTTCACGTTGCGGAATGCCTTTTCGAGGAAAAACTGAAATTTTAGGATAAACTGATAATGGAAATTATTTGGGAGTTCTTGATGAATTAATTGCAGATTTTGACCCTTTTTTAAATGAGCATTTAAATGAAATATATTTCATTTGTGTTGACTCTACTCCTGATATTGCACACACTGACCAACTTTACATCATTTATCTAAAATGTAGGTCACAAAGCTGCAGATATGGAAATAGCTATTTTGCAAACTCTTGAAAATTTGTCTTTGGAAATTACAAACTGTCGTGGTCAAAGTTAGTAATGTCAGGAAAATATTCTGGACTACAAGCCAGAATCTTGAAACATAACCCATTAGCTATTTTCATTCCGTGTGCGGCACATAGTTTAAATTTAGTAGGAATGCTGCGAAACTACCACCCGATTCTCTATGTTTGTTGAAAAGCTTTACATTTTTTTCTGTTTTTAACAGTAGATGGCAAGTTATAAGTGAAATTTTAGCAAAAGAAAATCTTACAGTTGTTAAAAAACTATCTGTTACAAGGTGGTCAGCGAGAGCAGACGCTTGCAAAACCCTTTGCCAGGATTCATACATTTAAAAACTGCTTTAGAACAAATTGCGAATGATCCCATTCAAAAGTCGTCGTCAAAAACTGAAGCAAAAGGATTAATTAAAAATTTTCAAAATTAGAAACTGGCATTATGTCATATGACAATAAACAGGACAAAAATACGGAAAACCCAAACAAATGAGAGCGACACACCAGACGCAGTGTTTAATGGATATAATAATATGCGAATTAAAACATTTTATGTCATTATAGATACAATTGTTGGAGAATTAATTAAACGAAAAAATACTTTTAGTATAATATCTAAAAATTTTGGATTCTTCTCTAATTCGATTAATCTAGAAGATAATGTTATTGTTGAGAATGCAAAAAAATTTAAGTTTTCAGTATCCACAAGATTTAGATGAAACTTTTATCCAAGAATGCGTTCAACTGAAATATTTTATTTTTCGGGAAAATTGTAAAATTGCTGATATGCTAAAATATTACACAAAGAAAAAGTAGTTTTTACGTTCCCTAATATGGACATTACTTTGCGCATTTTTTTATGTTCACCAGCAACAAACTGTGCTGATGAAAGATCTTTTTGACTCTCAAAAGAATTCAAAACTTTTTAAGAAGTAATTTGGGACAGGAAAAATTAGTAGATTTATCAATCAATTGAATCTGACCTAATTCAAAATTATTGCGTTAATGGTTATTATCCAAGAATTTTCTTTAACGAGGTGTCGAAAGATCACTTTTAAATTTTATATCTCACCGTTTTTAAATGTTTATTTACTATATTTCGTTTTTTGATTTTATTGTTTCTACATGTAATAAATTGTAATGTTCCTCCTGTGTAAACGTCAAATTCTTCTTCTTTTTCGTCAGCCATAATTAATCCACTACTGGACATAGGCCTCTTCTAACTCTTTCCATCGTCTTCTATCCCGGACTTTCTGCTGCCATTTCCGCTCTGCTATATGTATTATGTCGTCAGTCCACCTCTTTTTGCGGTCTTCTCACACCCCTCCTGTTTCTCGACGGTCTCCATTTTAGGATGGTAGGTGCCCATCTTTCATTTTCTTGCCTGGCCACGTGTCCCGCCCATTGCCATTAAAGTCTCGCTATTCTTTCCGCAATGTCACTTTTGTCCTTCGTATTATTTCTTCTTTTCTTATTTTGTCTTTTAAACTGACTCCTAGCATTTGGCGTTCCATTGCTTTTGGACACGTTTCAGTTTTTGCTGGTTTTTTACTGTGAGTGACATAGTTTCGAGTTCATATCTTGTGAATGGCAAGATACATACGTTTATTTCGTAAAATATGTTGTAGCTTACCAACTGCAGCCCAGCTTAACCCTATTCTGCGTGACAGTTCAGCGGTTTGATTTTCCTTTCCAAGCTTTATTTTATGTCCAAGGTACACATAGTCATTTACGACTTCTATGTTTTTGCCGTTTATCAAGATTTTTCCTGGGTTGGGTTTAAGATCTTAGTTTTTTCTACATTCATCTCCGGTCCTATCTCATATGACGCATTTTGTAGTTCTTTTAGCTTCGAATCGATACTAGATGTCGCAAAACTTACAGAATATGATGTACCCTCCAGTAAGGAATATAGTTGACAGCACGCATTTGTACAATACCTAACTTACACTCGAGTTCTCTCACCCCTGAAGAGTCCCAAAGGACGAAACAGCTGTTGAGTGATTCTCAGTGTTTGTTTGCTATTGTAACAACCTTTGCGAATTTACAGCAGGTGATTCGAGATTTTTATTTTTGCCAACGCTTATGTTGGTTATAATTATCGAAGGATCGACTTATGTAACTGCTTTTACATACCTGTCGACAAAGTTGCTTAATGCGAACCATTGCGTACGTGATCGCTAACACGAAACGATACTAGATGTCGCAAAACTTACAGTTTGAATATGATTCATATTTGTACCATTTATGTTTTATTCCCTTTTTATCCCAATGTAATGCTTTGAATATATCCTCCAATACCAATGTGAATAGTTTCGGAGAGATCGTATCACTTCGTCTTACTCCTTTTTCTATTTTATTTTGTTGGTTTTTCGATCATCGTCCATTCTTATGTCCATGGTGGTATTTTCATAAATATATTTTATAAGTTTGGTGTATCTTGAATCGACTCTTGCGTTTTCAGTGCCCTCAGTATAGCCCATGCCTCCACAGAATCGAAGGCCTTTCGTCAAATTACTTTTACGAAATACTGACACGTTTGGTGCCTCGTGGTTTTTGTTCGAATAATAAATTATTTTTTTGTTTTTGTATTCGTTTTATTTCAAAATTGTTTTAAATAATTTTTAGAAACGTTTCTAAATTAGAAGCGTCAAATACGTGAACTAGGTACTTAAATTGAAAGGGGCTCCCGGGGGCTTCTTATAATTTGTGACCTAGGGCGCTTAAATTGGTTAATCCACCGCTGCAATAATTAATTGCCAAACTTAGTTTTAAAGATAATTGAAATACAAAATTTTGACATATTTTTAGTAATTTCTTTGATTCTCATAGGTTTTATTTGCAATATCGGAAAATTAATCGAAGGATAAAGATAAACTTTGACTAACTTAACTATAGAAGTTTTCAATTTATGATCTTATTACTCTTTTAATGCTCTCTAACCTAGAAGGACCCTAAAGCATAAAAGAAAATTCAGCTTTGTATAAAAAATTCTGAATAGTAAATTAAAAGTTCTCGCCCGCTGCATTATTGAACAAAAGCTCGCGGTTTCAAAAAGACTGCATCTTGTTATTTTGTACTTCTTAAAATTAAAGAGCTTAACTACAAAATAACACTAATTTATATTACATAACAAAGGTCGTTCTGAAAAAGCTTATGATTATAAAAGTCTTAGTTACAATCCCATGAGATCTGTTTTTTTTATAAGCTGTTCTTCTTAATTATCGTTAAAACTAAGTAAAAGTGGCAATGAGAGATAAAGAGTACTTTAGATGCGAACCAAGAAAAAATGTATGTACATCAAAATATTGACCATAATAAACCTCTTACATCGTAAAAACGTGCTACGTATAAAAGTTTATTGAAGCGTATACGGTGAAAATCGAAAATTTGAACACAATTTTAAAATATTCAGTATGTTAAAGGTTTATGTACGTAGTAATGGTGCGATTAATTCATCAATTTTGTAAAGTATCGACTAATTTCTTAACGCATAATAACTATGTTTAAATGATACATTTTATAAACTGACAGCTAAAGTGTATTATTATGGTACATTATTGCATGTAAACGACTATAATGTGTAATGATTGGATAAGGCGTTCGAATCTTAATTTAGAATTGAAATGGTTAGATTGCATGTGTTTAAGACCTTATCGTCTAAATTATTTTAAAAAGTTTATTTGGCTGTTGCGAATCATTCTTTGTGTTTACTTTTATAATGCGTTTTGTTATCCGACGATCTGGTACGATGTTTAGCATCCGACATGTAAATATCTTGTAGGTACTATGCAGAATTTTAATTATCTGGTCGTTGATGCTGTTCCGGTGGTAACAATTTTTTTTCGTTTTTAATCCCAATGTTTATGGTTATTTGTATTTTTTTAACGATTGATCGCATGATTGAACAAGTTGATGGTTTGACTGGGTATAAAGTCAATAAGATTATGTATTCCTTATGTCCATTATATCCTTGCGATTGTTTTTCGCAGTAAGCACTCCCCCGTTGTGATAAATTAAGTGCAAAAACCTTTTTTACATGTCATTTAGGTTCTTAGCACTAATGTAATATTTTCAATTTAATTCAATTTGAGATTCAACAAGACGTACGCAATTTTAAGGATATGGTTAATAATGTACAATGTCTGCAGAAGATGAAAGCGTAGCGTAGGGAGTGGAGTAATGGACCAGAATGACGAAGTTAAACTTTAATTTTCGTCTTTCGTCTTCGAACCCACTCTACCAGTGAAAAACGTTTTCGCCACTCCTCTAATTTTTAAATAAATTCGTAAAAATTTGGATAATTCGAGGTCGTAAATAATTTACTACATACAATATATTATATGTTTTGAGAAATAGCTTCATCAAACCACAATTATTCAATAAAAAATTGTATTTAAATTTGGGCTTTCAATTTGTAATACTAATTGAATAATTATTATTATTTTTATGGTTGATTGTGCGTTTTTCTGAGAAAGTTTTTCTCTGCTGCAGTAAATGTTTCTTGCAAAACAAATACGCAAATTAAGGTCATGTGTACATAATCGTTATATAAAGTAATAAGTTTATGCGATTTAATATGTAATCGTTAAAAGTGCATTCTTTAAGTTGTCAGGACATTGTCCTTGTAAGTAGACAATTAAATTTACCGGATTGCGTTAGGATCTGAAGGATGAGCGTATGTACTGAAGTACTTTATCCGTCGTATTCGTTTTATTTTTGTGTTTGTTATTCCGTTTCACGTGTCGAGTTCACTTCAGGAATTGTAATAACAACGATAAGAAGTTGATAGGTACTCTAAGCTTTTATAAACACTCGTACTAAAACTATATTGTGTCGTAGAAATTGCTTCTGCTGTCGAGCATAAAAAACATTTATTATATGTAGATTACTTTGAGAACACGTGTTCTCGAGGACAACGGAGGTTAAGATTAGATTAAAGATGAAAAATGCACTTAGGTATCGGTTTATAATGACGATTATACAAAAATTCTTATATGGAATGTCTAACCACCATGTGTGTGGGACGAGAATAATTATTACCTACTTATTTGTTAATTATTAAAGTTAGTTCTTTTAAACTGAATTGCCACAGAATTTCCTTTGTTAAAGTGGGCATTACCCACCAAACATTGTTATTGGAGCCTTAAAATTTTTTTTCTCCGTCAAAATAAAACCTCGGCGTTCATTAAATCCATTATTTATTTACATTTTTATTTTTAATAAAGCAGACATAATTTTCTTTCCAGACTTCTTTTGTCTCTATAGTTACCACTACCATTTTGGTTGATTAATGAGAACATGTTAATGTTCTCAGCGTTCCAGGGTGGATTTTTTTTAAATTGGCGGAATTTTGGGTGGATTTTTAAAATTTCTTTTTCTTATTTATTAAAAAAATTCATTGTTTGAAGGTATAGTTAAACACTATTTTGTTAGATAATGTAATAATTAAATAGATAAACCATTTAAATACCGCTGGTATTGATACAATGTAATAACTGCTTACTAACTAAAATGGTAATGTCACTGAAGTTGTTTTTCGGATAATCCTGTACCTGAATAATAAACCATTAATGTCTTCTTAAATTCAACGACGTCTAATTTAATTAACAGTTTGATGTATTATTGATTAAAAGCCTTCCATTCAAAGTGTCAGCCCTATTTTGTCTGCAGATTATTGCAAGTCATTTCGATACCGAATATTTTTTTACTGAATCGCATAGTCTGGATAATTTATTAAAGTCGTAAATATCATTTTTGCTGAGTTTTAAGGAGTACTACATCCTGTGTGTTCTACCCAGTTACATTACTAATTTCAACTTGTCGAAGAATTAATTACTTTATTGCAAGACTTTAAAAAAATGCTTACAAGAATTTATTTTAACCGTGTAGGCAGATGTTGAGTATCCAATAATAATTTTAGAAACCGTTCGTGACCGATTTTTAGATGAAAGTAGATCCTGAAAAACGGAGTTTCCCAAAGTTTCAGTTCAGTCTAACAAATTTGGCTTTAGCTATTTTTTGACAATTTGGTCGCTTCAAAATTTTCAAAAATGTGCAATTTGGCATAACTAATTTCATATGTAATTTATATAGTTTTGTATGGGGTTATTTTATGCTTGATTAATAGCCAAGTTTTTCAATAATTGGGTAACTTAAATTATAGGGTTACTATTATGGTGATAAATCTTTTCACAATTTGTTTCTTTGGAAATTAACTGAAATTGTTTTAGATCCTTAACAGAGATTCGATAACTAATGTTAAACTTTTTAATTTTTTACTGGTTTTGGTATGAAATTAATTACTCTGTTCAAACTAAATAAAGGTTCATAAATTCATTGTTACATCACATCAGGCTTCAAATTTTCATGTGAAAAAATTTATTTAGATAGTCATACAATATTAATCATAAACTTTATTCTTTGAAAATATTTTTGTTACATATAAATTATCCTTTTGTAACCTCCACTTGAAGTCTCCCTTTAAGAGCCCAGCAGTAGTCTGCAAGCATACTTGGGTCCCATCTACCTTGGTAACGTTTCTCGAGCTCTGAGATTTCTTGATGGAAACTTTCGCCGTGTTCATCTCTTTACGGCACCCATGTTAAAAAAAAAAAAAAATAAAAAAAAAAAAACAAAAAAAAATTAAAAAAAAAAAAAAAAAAACACACAATAAATTAAATAAAAATATTAAAAATAAAATAAATTTATATTTTAAATTAAAACATAAATAAAATTATATTTTTTTTTTTTAATTAAAAATTTATATTTATTTTTTTTTAAAAAAAAAAATTTTTTATATAATAAAAAAAAAAAAAAAAAAAAAAAATAAAAAAAAAAAAAAAAAAAAAAAAAAAAAAAAATTTTAAATTTTTAAAAAAAAAAAAAAAAAAAAAAAAAAAAAAAAAAAAAATAAATAAAAAAAAAAAAAAAATTTTAAAATAAATTTAAAAAAAAAAAATTTATAATTAAAATTTAAAAATAAAATTTTTTAAAAAAAAAAAATTAATAAAAAAAAAATATTTAAAAAAAAATTTTTTATATAAAAAAAAAAAAAAAAAATTTATTTAAAAAAAAATTAATAAAAAAAATAAATAATATAAAAAAAAAAAAAAAAATTTTAAATTAAAAAAAAATTTAAAATTAAAAAAAAAAAAAAATTATTAAAAAAATAAAATATTTCTTTTAATTAAAAAAAAATATTTTAATTAAAACTAAAAACAAACACCATTTTATTTAATATATACAAAATTTTAAAAACATTAATAATTAAATAAAATACTTAAACACTAAGACTTCAGGAAAACTTAGATGAACCAGGCTAAAGAGCAGGATTTTTAACATGATGTTTGACAGTAAAGAAAGTGACATCTAGCATTAATTTCACTTTCTCTTCAAAAAAAAAAAAAAAAACCCAACAACCAACACAACAAAACAAAATCTTAATCAGAGAGGACTAGTTTTTTTTTTGTGGTTTGCCTAGATAAATTATTGTTATTTTTTGACAAAGCCAACCATGCCTTTTTTTCTATGGCAGTTAGACTAGATAAGAAAGCTGGATCTTTGATTAATTTTCTAATGTCTGACCCCACGAACTCCCCTTCTTTTATTTTGGCATCACTTAACGTAGGGAACTTTGTTTAAGAAATTCAAAGCCAACACCATCTTTTGGTAACGCTTTAACTAAAGTTTTTGATTAACCCAAGTTTAATATGGAGTGGAGGTAAAATGATATTTTCAGGTGGTGCTAGTGGTTCATTTTTAACATTTTTCTGTCCAATGACATATTGATTTCTGAGGGCCAAGTTTTCTTTATATAATGATCTGAACGCGCTCTGTTATACCATTTGCAAAGGAAACAACAGTATTTGGTATAACCCTGTTTGCAGTCCCAAAATTAGGGCCACTACTTTTAAATCTGCACATATTTGCCACTTGTTTTGTATATTTTTCTTCCCAAAATTAATATCATAAGTTTCTTTTAGGTGAGCGCTGTATGCTACAGGCAAAGAGGGAAATATGTTTTCATTATGGAGTAAAACCACCTTTAAGCTTCGCTTTGACCCATCAATAAACAGTCTCCATTCTTCTGGTGAATGATGATAACCTAGTTCTAACATCAAACCATCAATATTTTGGCAGAAAACCAAATTATCTTCATTTGAATAAAATGTCGTTAGGGAAGAATTTCGTTTTCGGAACATTGTGATTTTAACATCAGCTTGCAACAGTATTGTTTAAGACCCAAGTATTTTAGATTTTTCTTTGGGCAAATTTAAATCTCTAACAAGATCGTTTAGTTCTGATTGACTAATCAAATGTGGCTTTGTAATGTTTGAGTCTTGAAATACCTCTTCAGAGCCAGAGCAGACTTCTTGATTCAAAAGATCTTGACAAATTTGATGAATTTTCTAGTCGTCTCCGATACAGGAACTTCTTCCGAATGGGGTTGCGGCACTGACACTGACGATACATTAGGATAATTTAACGCATGTTTTGATTTCTTAGAAACTTTTTGATTGCAATTTTGAAATAAGCTTGGTAACACTTGTCAAGCAGAGAAGAGATCGGAATTTTTTTCACTTTTAGGACTGAACTGATCACAAACATAACAAAACAGGTCAGGTGAATTAACAACAAACGCGCACCATTCTGAAGATTTATGATTAACCAAAGTATTTGATGACATTTCTATATAACCAACCGTGTTTATTATATTTACGCTGAAGGAGAAAAAATCAAACTTCGAATTTTAAAGAACCAGAAAATCGTACATAATAGTTACAAATTTGAATTAGGTGAAGTAAAAACATTAAATATATCATTGCACCAAAATGCAAAGTTGGTATTTATGATACGAGTGTGTGAAGTAAGGCTTTATGCTCGAATTCACAACCCACATGCCTCATACATATTTTTATCTACGTCAGAACTAATTTTTGCAAATATAAATAGTTACTACAACAGAGGAAGCGCATGCGTGTTCACTTTCTCACGTCCGTGCGGTCCGTCCGAGGCCTTTCTAATGGTCGGACATCATTGTGTGATACATCAAATCGGTCCATTTAGTCTTGGTGTTCCAAAGCTTAAGTTTTGATGTTGATGTAAAATCGGGCAACAGGGACGCCGAGCCCCGCGATCATCTCCGTCGAAAAAAATTAAAATTTCAAAAAACCGTCCAAAATCAATGTGTGGCATATATCTAGGCCCCTCTGGCATAGCTGAGTTGAAGTATCCTGATCCCCCATAAAATCCTGCCCACAGAATGCCCGATGCCCTCGGGAAATTAAGTTTTATTTCAAAATCAAAATATGGTCCAAATTAAATGTGTGGCACTTTATTGGATAATAGAAAGTTAGCAATGACGGCCTATTGGCGCTAATTATAACTCGCTAGCTCTTTCCATATTTGGATAATACGAAGTTCGTTCGCTGACAATGCCTTGCATTTTCAACGTGTTATTTATAGTGTTGAATATTGCTTGGTTACCAGTCAACAAAAATTGTCTATGAATGAATTATTTATTTATGTGTATACATAGTAAATAATCATCTTTTTTTTTTTTAAAAAAATTGTTCCAAAGGTTTTGGATTCCCCCACTTTTAAATGTCAGAACAATTAAAATTATATGCTTCTTCATCTTCAACCTCAGAAAACAAATTCAAACAAATCGCCAACTTGCTTCCATTCTAGATCTTTGGAGGAACTACTGGATGCTGGACAATGTCTTGGTTTCAGAGGAGTGCTTGGAGATGTGCTCAATAGGGCTGGGTGTAGGCACATTTAGTGGGAGGAAGATTTTCATCCTGTCTTTGCTTCTTTGTGAACAATAGCTATTGAACACTTCCAATATCAGTAAGAGTAGTTTTGGGGATGTACACTTGGCAAACAAAGGCATCACTGACATTTTGAGAAAGAGAGGGGCTGGTGCCAATACTTAAATTGAATGAAAGACAAAATTTGAATGCCCAAAAGTTTTCCTTTAGTAGCTAATGAACCGGTTACATTAGCACAAGAAAGTGCGTAGAGTCCCAGAAGTGCAGAAACGTTTTGTGCTCCTATTGCCTTGAAGGAAGGAGCCACCTCAAAATATTTCTTCATTCCACGTCCAAGGTAAATTCCACAGTTTTGTGGAAGCATGGGGTATCTCTTAGTAGCCAAAACTATAACATCAGTACCTGGTGAGTAAGTATGCAGGGTGTTAATCTTTATGCGTGCTAAGTACACTCCATGGAGAATGATGCTGATGTCTGTCTCTTCGTGTGTAGTTGTTAGGGTCGATATGTGATGCTGCTATGAGATCTTCAGGCTAGAAATGCGGTCAGTTCATCTTAAGTTTGGTCATGTGACAACAATTTATTCATTGAGATGTTTGCAATCTTGTTTTCCGGAGATATTTTGTACTCTACCATTTCACGCTTTTAAGAGCCTTTCTTATACCAGTCAAACGCTATATGAACTTCAGTTACATACTGAATTTTTCAGCAATCCATTTGGAAAAGTGTTTTCTGAGATCGTTGCACGTTTTTACTGAAGCTGGCTTGCGGTATGTATGGAGTATTGCCATACCATCAACAATTGCAACTTTCTCCGGCGTAGCAGGTGCAGGAATACTTTTTTCTATCTCCTCTTCAGTTATAGTTTCGTAAAGCTTCCCACATAGTCAAAAGCTTATATTTAGCCACACAATGATGGATCTTGCCGTCAGCAGATAATAAGGATTGTGGAAGAAGGGAAAATTCATATAGATAGGCTTTATGGTTGACCTCACATCAATGTTAGTGCGGCTTCGTGATGTTATTAATCTTGATTGTTTTCTCTTTCAGAATAATATTCACCCTCTTTGCTATTGAACAACATGTTTTAGATCACATTTCTTCATAGGCGTTCAGAATTTTATATTATTCGTCTGCACACGTTGCTGTAAGAACATATCAAACAGTTGACCGGTTTCTAATATATCGTCTAATGAATTCTGCCCTTCCCTAGGGAAGACACATTGTGTAAGAGTGTGAACAAGTTTCTGACATTTTCTTTGAAAACGAATAGTTGATGTTTGATCTTGAAGCTGTTAAATTTTGATTAAAATTTCATGATGTATTTTTTTTTCTGAGATACTAATTCCAAGCATTTTCTTTGTTTTACTTCCTATTTTGGGCAATTCAGAACTGGCTAGAAAAAATCTATCCCTAGCATTGTGATTTAGAGTTATTCCAACTAGACATTCTTGAACTTTTAGCTATCTGTTTTGATGCTCCAGTGCTTTGTCAGCACCGAACGCACAAATGGAAATTCATTTCTATTGACAACCCATTTTCCTTCTACAAAATGCTTCCAAATGTTGATATTGAAATGTCAATATCTACATTATAGTTTTATTTTATTATATTATTATAGTATCATAGTATTATAATAAACCAGCTGTTTCAGCTGGCGACCATATTGCTTTCTTATAACGGAGTACATTTGCGGCTAAAGGCTTATTCTTACGATAAAAGTGCTAAGGACAAATTTCAGAGACAATACCATGACAAACAAATCTGGTCCTATGAACTGTTTTCGTAGGACCACCGATTCTAGTAATAGAGATAAAATTATATTTCCTGGGTGTACATTTATTTTTGCCGGTAGGGCATAACGGCACGGGTTTTGAAATTGCCACCATCCAGAATCTCATTTTAGACACCGTAACAAAGAGAATGGAACATCCCCACACTTGTATCATCAACGAACCCACGGAAGGCAATTTTTGTATATTTGAGCACAGACTAATTGTTAAATTAGAGCAGCTGTAATTGTTTTCACAACTTCCAAGTGCAATAAACAATCACAATGATAATACTACTTTCATAATACTTATAAATTATAAGCAAGTGATAGTTGAGGGCAATCAGTTAAATAGATCACGAGATGATAATGATGTACGAGATGTAACATATAGCCCATGATATTTTGTAGGATCCAGATTTACTGAAATAGTAAAAAAGTATACATCGCATGGATTTCATGTTCAACATGTGGGAAGATCAACCTTCTTCTTCTTCCTCTTCCTCTTCTTATCCCGTTTTGGTCCATAATTTCACGAAGGCCTCCTTCATTCACTTCCGTTTTGCCCTATTTTTAGCTTCTTGTATCCACCTTCAGTCCAACCACTTTTTTTTATGTATTATACCGTCTATTAGGTGGTATACCTTTTTTTTCTTCTGTACTCTCCGGCTACGGTCTACTTTAGATTTGCTATTGCTTCAATGACATCTGTCACTCCTGTCTTCTCCATAATCTATACATTGGTTTTTTGTCATTACGGGTAGGATGCATTTATCAAAAAGTTTCATTTTAAAATATAATAAATTACCTTCTTTTAATTATTGTTATTTGGCTGTCATGGTCAAGCTATAATGTTTGTCATAGATCGTCGTTCTTCGTCTATATCTGGCGTCATTGTTTTTGTTTTGTTTAAATTCATTTTCAGTGAAGCTTTCGAAACATATCTTCTAACTTTTACTAGAGTGAAGAGTTAACTGATAGACGGTCGCCTTCCCGAACTTCACGTTTTAACAGTACTGGCTTTGTTACATCGTTAACTTGTTGGTAGCGTTAGTTGTATTACTGATGGTGTTCAGAAGATTTATATACATTTGGCCAACTGTACAGTTCTTAATTGCTTCTATAATTGCCGCTCGTGTGTTTTCCGTATTATAAAGCCTACTTTATTCAAACTTTAGTAATATGTTAGCGAAATTTAGTGTATCCCAAGTTTCTCCTTTTCTTTTTGTTTTACTGAGACCTATTATATTCCATTTAATAGTTTCTAGTTCTTTTTCAAATTTTGTTATGCGGTCTTGTGTTCCTAATGTTCTTATGTTCTGATTTCCTATAAGTCGCTTCGTGATTTTTTGTTTAGATTCCGAGGATACTTAGCGCTCTCTTTATCATTCCATCGATGGCCGTCATCTTTGTAGTCTTTAGAACCTCATGTTGGCAAGATAGGTTGGGGAGGATTCAGCAATCTTCCCAATTTCTTATGAAAGCCTGTTCTTATTTTCCTAAGATTTTGCGCCATTAGATCCGTCATTCGGGAAATTGCCATCTTTGGTGGTTTTGGTCCAGTAGGTACCTGACACCCGCTATATTTAGTGGGCGTTCTCCTATTCAGTACCTGGGGAGGCGCTCACAAAATCTTAGTACTGGAATTATTTTTGTGTTCCAAAGGTATCTCAGCATGCTTTGATCTGGTTTAGGTTACAATGTATTTGTATACCATGATGGTGTTTCTGGCACATTGATGAAGAATCCTTTTTTTACAAATGTGACGTGTCTAAGGAGAATGCATTTACATATAAAACTTATAACTTTTTATTCGAATATCGGAAACCCAAAAAATTTACGGTCACTACTCAAGCGATATAAAACCAAATTAAATGATTTAACATGAAGAAGAAAAGTGAAAGAAAAATGTCTTAAATATGCAATGTATGCTAAAAGCTTGAAAAAGTCAATTAAACTTCAAATCCTGAAAGGGACGTACAGGGAATTTTGAAGTGCTAGTTTACGTCAGTGGTAGTATAGCGTAGCGGTGCAAGCACCAGTTTGGTAAACTGATTACCGCTAGCGCTGGTTCGATTCCAGTGAGGGCGAGAGATTTTTTTGGGCCAAATTTAGAACGTCTACTCCCACCATGCTTTGGAGGGCACGTTAAGCCGTCGGTCCGGGAACCACACTTTTGATAATCGTTAAAAAATATATCACAGCTACTTCCAACGAGTCTCGCCAGCGTGGAAGTGTAAGGCTAAACTCCCCTAATCTAGGGAGACGATGCTCCTACAAAGGAGTGTAAGCTGTAGAGAGAGTTCAAGTCCAAGGGCCGGTTGTTTGACTTGCGGTATTAGGAAGGGTTAAAACGATGGTGAATATGCAGTTTTTCTACCAACTGACTAAAAGTGGGACTTCTCGATAAGGACGGTAGTGGTATTTTAAACCTATTGTAATTTTGAGGAGGCTGCCTTGAACAGTCAACACATTCATGTGCTGAAAATTAATAAAATTAGTCCAGTCTATGAAGGCAAAAAACGGTAAACCGGGTAATTTGTCCAAGCAGCACAATTTTTCTAAAAATTTGAATTTAAGTTCTTCTTCAAAGATGACGCTGTGCCGGGGCCTGTTTTTTATTTTTTAGGGGTTAAAACTACTCCTATTTGAAAATAATATTATAATTGCAGGTTCGGGCTTGTAATCGAAAGAAGTAACATCAGTTAACATTGTGATAATTATGAATTAACAATTTTCAACACACAAAAACTACCCTCTGTAACGGTAATAGACTCTTGCAAAAAAATTTGTAGAATCTTGGCGATATTATAAAGTATTAATTTATCAAGTCTTAAAAAACCAATTTAATTTTAATTTATTTTTTTTTAGTTTTGCGAAAAATAAATAATTTCAATCACAAATCAAAGACAGGGAAAATAAATACTAATTTCTTTTATTTATGTAAATAGATGGATTTCAATTTATTTATTAATTCATAAGTAGTTGAAAAAAATCTAAAAATAATTTAAAATCTTTACTCTCATCTTCCTCTACCTCTTCAACTTTTTAAATCATAACTCGCTGATTTTTAAGCTACGAAAATCTTCAAAAAACAGTTCGTAGGTTTCTTTTATAAGCTAAAAGCTCATGTAAATTGAAAATTTAGTTAACCCTTATTTTGAAAGGTCTTGAGCTGAAAGGGCGGCGTAATGATACTATGTACTTTAAACGGTCATATATTACTCAATTTTTATCCTAACAAAAACAAAAGAGAACCAAAATTTAAAAAACAAAACTTAGAATTTTGTACTCTACCACATTTTGCCTATCTTTTTAGGTATAGTTTTTGAGTTTTTTTAGAAAAATAATTTTTTTGCAATTTTTTTTTATTTGAAATACATAAATAAAGTCATTTGTAAAGTGGTAGCAATTTATTTCAACTAGGGTGGTATTTAGGGGTTACCATTTTTTTTTGTTTTGTATATGCTACATTTTCGACTCAATTTTTTTAAGTGCACATTTTTTAAGTTATCCACGAAAAACCGTTTTGGTTGAAAACTCGATACTTTCACTTTCAAATAACTCGATCAATAATTGACTTTCAGAAAAAATTTTATAGAACAAAGTTGCTTAAAATTAGCTAATTTATCCATACCCGTACTTTTTTTAATGTAATAGTATGTTTCACCCTCGAGAAGGGGTGGCATCCCTCCCGAGGAAATTTAACCTGCGACACATGATCAACTTTGAAACAGAGGGTAAGTAGAACTAAAATCTAAATTTTAAGGAAAATTAGTGATACTTGGACAAATTACCCCGAAAAATAATAATTGACTGGACTGCAGGTATATAGTTCTAAACATGGTGCCACCCAAGATTACTTTCTGATGTACTAAATAACGTACCCATCATTGTGTGAATATGACATAGATATGTGCAAAATAAAGAGTGAAGATGCGTTATGAATAAAGTTACTCAATTTACTTCAATTTCATTTAAGTTAACGTTCTGTCAAGTGTCATTCTTGCTTCATTCGGTATTTTTAGGTTAATAATTGCTGTCACTTGTTACTTTTTAAGGTTAGTAATTCAACTGACAACCACATATCTTGCCAACACTGTTTTATTAAGTTTCTAATTTTAACCAGTAACTAAACAGTAAATGCTCAAATTGATTCAGAAGTTTTTAATATTTATACTTATGACGCAGGAATCTTCTCTCCTGACAAGAAGTTTAGTATTTTTGTGGACATCTATTAATTTGAAATAATTTTTCTGATCTACAGTAGAACACAATAACATAGCGTTTAGTAGCTACTAGTATTGGTTATTTCCGTCTAATTTCTTATTGAAATGTGTATTGATATTTTTAAAGCCTTAAATACTGTATTAAGGCCACGCTGACGGAAATTATCTCTTGAATGTACAAAATTTGATCAATAAAAAATAATAGAACGTTTTTGGAATGTCAAGGAAATTTTAAATTACGTTTAATAAAAACTGCAACATTCACATAATTGTTCTTCTTTTTTGGCACGTCGGTTGGATGATTCCAATTACATTATTTTGTTACTTTTGATTGGTATTTTCTATTCTTAGGGAGATGCGGGCTTAATTTCAAAGGGCAGAAAAAACTAAATCAAACAAAACTAAACGAATTTTGTTTTTATGTGAGATTGTATGTATGTTAACTGGAATAAATAAAACGAATGACAATAGAAGCATTACTTTTGGCAACGGACACAGTAAATTGGGTTTAACTATAAATAGATTCGTAATATCGGGGTAGTAACGTGGTGTAAGTATTGCGTTTTCTTTATTGAAAAATCAATAGACATAAAAAGAATTTCGTTACATTCTCGACGGTGTTTAAATTTTAAACGATTTTATGCTTAATGCATATTTGACGCATAGTGATAAAAACTAACTAGTTAATAACTTAGAGAACATAAAATGAAATTAAAGTAGTGGAAACGAGTGTTATGTGCGTAACGATTTTGTAAGTTCCGGAACGAAAACGGAGAATGTCTGCTGTGTAATAAAGTATTTATGATCTTGGGACGCTGCAGTTAAATCGATTTCTATATTTTGGGTATTTGAATGTGTTTCTTCCTGTAAGTTTGTAGAATATTTAGACTTTGTGTACCCACTCATATTTCAGTCCAAATTTACAGTTCCTACTACAATAGTTTATTCATGCACATATGTTTGTAGGTGAATATCTCAAATATTTGTGATATTTCAGGATTATTGATTTGTAACAGTACGCTCGATTACTGCACGCATACTTTCATAATTTATGGTGTAACAAAGCATTTTGATGTTTTTAAATTATTCACGTTTGTTCGCTTGTGTTATTTTATGCATATGTGTTTTGACTTCTCGCTATTTTTAAGGAATTTATGTTTATAGTGTAAACTTTTTAATTTTTAATTATCCGATTCGAATACTATCTAAATTATTTTGTAATGTACCTACATATTTATTTAATGATTAAATATTAAATAGAACCAAAATATGTATATTTATTTTTTCCCAATGTGGGTGTGATAAGATTTTAATTTGTCTATCTGATAAGGGTGAATACCAGATGCTATTTTTATATCAAATATCAACTAACTAAATATTAAAATAGTTTCAACATAATTTTGTATGGTCGAAAATATAGAACCCCTCCAAATATATTGAATTAATTACAGTAGAACTTTTCAAAAAAATGCGAATCAAATTACAGAAGCAGTGGTTCATGATAGGGACTCAATTTTTTCCAAGTGGAACGGGAAGAAATTCCACTTTTATTGCCGATTTTGGTGTTCATGATATGATGGGCTTTATACCAAACTTTTCAATACTCAAATTTGAAGTTAATTTTTTCACCAAATATTTTAATAATACTATCTATTTACATAATTACTAAATATTTTAACAAACGTACACTATTGAAACATATAGTCGTCTGCAGACGGCCGTTAAATTAAAATGAGTTCCTCCATTTTTTTATATGGAAGCAGTGTGTCTAAAATGTATGCAGCGTTGCCCTTCTGTATTTTGATACTAATTCGTCGACAAAGATATAATTTTGAACGATTATCATTGGATATGGCTATTAATTTGGCTCCTAAATCATTCGATTCACAAAAGAATGTGTTCCAGCCGTCCATGGAATATGCGTCTTAGTTGCAAAAGCGACAAATATATAATCTTCTAGAAGATCTTGATATTTCCTGTGTTTTCGATTTGATGCATTCTTAGCACCTTTGCTTGCTTCTCTTGAAGAAAGGTGGATAAATGATTAAGAATATATGGGCACAAGTCGCATCCCATAAAAGGTGGTTTCTCTTCGACTAAGGTAGTAAAGACATTCCATCGGGTCCCTTTCCATCTTTGTTCCAGAATTGTGAGCAACAGTGCTGTATCTAATGCCTTCTTGATAACATCGTTTAGTGATGCATGTCTTTACCACTTCCCATTAACTTTTCCACATGATAAACCGCAAATACAAGTAACGGCATCCATATCGTACAGCCTCATAAATTCGAAAGGTATTATTGTCTAATAACTTTACAACATACCTTGAAGGCAAAACATCTAACCAACCGCTAGACTCTTTTGTATAAGAAGCTTTATATCTAGCTTCATCAATCTTAGAATCATGATACTAACAAGTCGACTAATACTTTTTACTGATGAAATGAATACTGGAAGACGTCTCTTATTTTACGGATTACTCATTCCCTCCATGACGTATAGGTTGAGTTACGATTTCCCAGTGGCCGTCAGAAAACTTGTCTTCCTAATTTGACCATCAAGTTCATCAAGAATATCCTGAAACTGCCATCTTCCTTTACATAACCTTCCCAGCTGACCGTTGGGTTATTGGAGCTCCGAATAACTCCAATTCTAATATTAGTCGTATTTCAGAAGAAATGGAATTAAAATGGTCATGAGTTCCTTTCTCGTATTCTGGCGTAAAAAAGCGTTCATATTTATTTCTAATTCTAAAAGTTTAGCATTTTCCTAAATCTTCTCAAAATCAGTTAACACAGTTTTATATTCTACTAAAATCTTGTCCTCTAAATAAAAAGAACATTCATTTCGGGTTTCAACCCTTCAACAATTGGCTAAATCCCATTGGACCAAGCGAGTCTCTCTGCTGGCATCCTACCGTAGATTCAATAGAATCTTCTCCAAAGAAGAATTCGGTGGAAGAGAAATGACATTAATGTAGAAATGTATAAAGCTTTGGAGTTCTCTTCTGAAATTCATCATAAAGTAAGGAGTCCCTCTCAATGCAATTGGAAGCATTACGGAAGTAAATCTTCAGTAGGACTTTTGAAATCGTATCCTTCATATCGAGAATTGATCTATCCGCATGAACAGTAGCCTTACAGTGTGCCAAACCCTATTTGTTTTGGACGAACGTATAATCGCCAATTTCCGCAGAATAAACTTTGCAGCCTGAAAGACTTGTTTACCATTTCGACACCGTCCAATCCCGGTAACGATTTTGTTTCAACAAATTTGTTCTATACCCAGACAATTATTGCTGATTTTTTTCTTCTATAGTATTTGTGCTTACTTTAATCTTCCAAACTTTTGTTTTAACATTAAGTACAGGTGTTATCTTTCTGGAATTGGATAATTAAGTATATTTGTTTAATACCAAGAATTTTAAACCATAAATATTGAAAAAAATAGTAACTCTACTAGGATATATTGAAAAATTCTTAGCCTACTATAGAACCAAACAAAATTTCAATGTCAAAATATTTTATTACTCAACATATTCTCCTCTTAATTGTATACATTTATTACAGCGAACCTGCAACGTCTCTAGACCTTTCAAAAAAAATGTTTCTTCTTGCTCTGCAAACCAGACCTCCACAGCTTCTATTACCTCCTTGTTGGAAGAAAATGTACGACCTTTTAAACTTTTTTTCAGTTGAGGAAAGAGGTGATAGTCGGACGGAGCCAAATCGGGTGAATAAGGGAGGTGTTCTAGTAATTCAAACCCTAAATCACGAATTTTTGCATGGCAACATGAGATTTGTGTGCAGGGCGTTGTCCTGCAAAAACAAAACACCTTTGGATAGCTTTCCGCGTCTTTTCTCTTTAATATTTTCCCGTAGAGTGGTCAGTAATGTCGAATAGTAATCTCCAGTTATTGTTCTACCCTTATCCAAAAATCAATCATGATTACTCTGCATGGCAATCCCTAAAAACTGAAGAAATTACTTTTCCGACTTTTTTTGGAAAACAAATTTGTTTTGTGGGACCAAACTGCCGCCCTTCCCTCCATGTTTCTTTGTTTCGGATCTAAAATACCAATCTCATCCTAGTAACAATTCGGTTTAAGAAGTCTACATCGTTTTCAAATCGAGCACAGATCGAACGCGATGCTTCTACCCTTGCACGCTTTTGGTCAACATTCAAACATTTGGGGATCCATTTTGCAGCAATTTTTCTCATGTCCAAATTGACGTGAACCATATGATGAACGCGTTCGTATGAAATATTCAGTGCTTCAGATATCCGTTTTAGCCCAATTCGACGGTGTTAAAATCATGTCATGAACAGCACCGATATTTTCGGGGACTGACACAGAAACTGGCCTTCCCGATCGGTCATCATCTTCAATGGAAAATTTACCTCTTTTGAAGCTTGCATTCCAATTTTGACGGTCGCATACGAAGGACATTGATCACCAAGGGTATTAAGCATATCTTCGTAAATCTGCTTACCTCTTAACCCTTTTAAATACAGGTACTTGATGATGGCTCGATACTCCAATTTTCGATTTTCACATTTCGGTGGACATCTTTTTCATTTAATTTATTGCGTGACTCTGGTTTACTTTTTTGACGTCAAACTTGACACTGACACTTCTAATAGGTTATTGTTCGTTGCTATGGTGACGCAATATTTTGTTTATGCAAGGAACTGGTCTAGGCTAACTAGATATCAATACATCCTCGTATATTAAGTCATCTTATTTTGCTATGAAGGTACATATATTAATGATATACATATCTTCACATAGTTTTGCAAATAGAAAACATTATAAGTTTTAACGACATCTTAAGTAGGGTGTTGCCTTTCTAGAATAACAGGAAAAGTCACCAAAATATCAGTTCTAGGGGGTACGGGAAAATACAGTGATGTACCTACAGTTTAACTAGAAAGACCAACTGTGTTAAGATGATATTTTCAACAATTTCAGCAGTCAAGTAATTGAAAATGCAAAATGCATTGTCATAAGGAACTCTCGGTTTTATTTATTGCAGTAGCCATGAAATTTTGACTAATGAGGCAATAACGATTTTTTATATCAAATAGTATTTGACCTAAAGAAAGCAGTGATATATTTGTGTTCATCGTGCGTATACCATAATATTTTTTTTTGTTTTTCTCAAACATGTTTTTGTTTTAAATCATCATTCAAAGTGAGGTATTGTCTAACTAAAAAATATCTTTTTAAGTCATGCACTTTTAGTATTCCAGTTTTTAAACAAAGTCGGATCAACACTACTTAGCAATAATTTGGAGAAAATGATGTAATAAACAATTCTTTAAACTTGAAAAATTCGTAAGGTGCTATAAATTTCATTTCAATCACATCCAAGTTGCCTTGAGTCAGTACAAAATTGTTATATTTTAGAAAACTAATATATTCTTGATCAAAAATATGTATAGATAAAGAATGTCATATTCCGTGACACCTAGCATTTAAAATGCATGAGGAAACCTAAAGATTGAATTTTACTCTTGCAGCATCAGCAAAGTACCTTTACTTTTCTTTTTTTTTAAATAGTG
This sequence comes from Abscondita cerata, assembly GCA_030710515.1. Taxonomy (NCBI): domain Eukaryota; kingdom Metazoa; phylum Arthropoda; class Insecta; order Coleoptera; family Lampyridae; genus Abscondita; species Abscondita cerata. Next base: position 76,379 of record JALBCR010001553.1, on the reverse strand, counting down.
TTGGTCTATGACCCTTATGGAATAGAATCTTCGTACTCGCGAAAGCGTAGAACTTTTGGCTTGGGCGGTATTTCTCCATTGCATTGTAAACTACATTTTTAATGTATTTTTATAATTTCTAATAAATTGTTTGGAAACTAACGTTGACCACAGCATCATAAACTCACTGCAGCGTATCTTGATCAACTAATCCAATTCTGCAAAATGACCGTTATTTTGGTTTAAAAGTTTATCAATTAAACATGGTTTGAAATCACGTAAGCTACGACTAGTCCGACTCTGCATTTTAAACTGAATAAAATGGCTGAAGGCGCTGCTCGAAATATACCCTCTTTATACCCTCTTGCTGTTTATTATGTTGTGGTTTGACCCTTAATCCAGATTAGTTGAACTATTTTGTAGTATTGGAGTGATCTACGTTATCACAAAATTTTGGTCATAGTTTTATTTTTTATTTTAGTACATATTTGTCAATTTTTGTTGTCAATATATATTTAAACCGATGCGTGTCTTTTATGATTTTTAATTTCCATTTTTGTAATTAATTAGACACAATGTGTTGATTGTTGGAAAGTGTTAAGGTGGGAACAGACTAAGCAAACATTCTTGAACAACATTTGCGCAACAGTTGGTCAGTTGTTAGCAAAATTGTTGAGAAAAATGTGGGTGAGAAAAAATGGGGATGAGAAAAAACGTGCTAAAAGTTGACTTAATAAAAATTAAGAAGCTGTGTTGGCCAAGTCGTATGTATTCTAACAAAAAAAACGCCGAATTAAGGATGGTCTAAACTGAAGTGTTTTTAATGGGTGTCCATTTATCGTTTTAAAAATCTCTGATTAGTAAGAACATTCGTTTCTCAATTGGAACCAACTGCTCCAGGAAGAAAGGTTGCAAAGCAGAGAATAACATTTTTAGTGTGCACTAATGCCAATGGGAATCATAAACTTAAACTTTTGGTGATTGGAAAGTCAAAAAACCCGTCCATACAAAAGCTCGAAAACAGCATGGATGACTAATTACATTTTTAAGAAATGGTTTCACGAAATCTTTGTCAAAAATATATGAAGGATATTAATTTACCGAAAACAGCGTTACTATCGTTGGATAACGCACCGAGCCATCCAGATTCAGAGGAGCTTAAAAGTGCGGATGGTCTAATCACAACTTTTAATTCAACCCATGGACCAAAATGTCATAAGAATAACAAAATTGTTTTACGGCAAAATTTACTGTCTGTCTTATTATCAAAAGAAACAAATTTAATTGGTGTTTTACAAAAGTACATTTTGAAAGATGCACTTCATTTTAGCATGGTTCAGCTTGTTATCATGTGATATTGAGAAATGTTGGCATAAGATTCTGTCAACATATCAGGATGA
>JALBCR010001553.1:0-72500 GCA_030710515.1 Abscondita cerata | reverse complement strand
TGTGTAACAGTTACATAAGCCTATCCTTCGATTATTATAAACTAAGTGTTGACAAAAATAAAAATTTACAATCGCCTGCTCTAAGTTCAGTATTGTGTTCACTCGAGTTCTCTCACACCTGAAGAGTCGCAAAATGATGAAACAGCTGTCGAGTGATTCTCGGCGTTTGTTACTGTACAATCTCTTGCGAACTTACAGCAGGCGATTCGAGATTGTTATTTTTGCGAACACTGGCTATAATAATCGAAGGATCAACTCAATGATATTTGTTTAAGATTGCGTTGATGCTTATGTGTTTGGATGTTGCTTTTAAGAATATATTACATGTTAACAACTCTGTAACAATTCTGTACGGGTTTCTAATTTTATCAGTGGTGAAAATGTCCTCTCCACATGGTCTATTTTCTATCTTACTTTTATGGATCATTTAAATTCAAACATTTAAAGAAAACCAACAGTGGATGCCTATAATAATAAAAAGTTGAGTATTACATCAAGTAAATAGCAATTTCATATTACACGTTTCCTAAAATTTTCCGAGGTATTCATTAAACATGTCGATGAATGAGAAGAGTGCAATACCAAAAGATTTTGTTTGAGATTATATTCAACTCGTCGCAAATTATCGCGCTTTAAATCCTAACATGGCAATGTCATTAATACGCGTAGTTATATTAAACTTCAAAGTTGCTGACGATGTTATCAGAATTCCGTCCCTTGTTATGAGCCCTTTTAAGGAGTTACTTGATTCTATATCCGCACGTACATACATAAGCACATGTATATTGTTAAACGTGGCATTATTTCTATTTAGGTTCAATCCGAATAAAAATCCTTTCAGCGGATATGTTAGTGAAATTTTAAAATTACATTAATTGAATTCATTTATATTCGCTCGGCGTGCTCGTTTGCGCTTTTTTGTTTCAGATGGAAATGTTATTTTATTGAAGATTGTCATTTTCCACGTAACCCATTTTGTTATTTACAACACGTTCTCGGTTTCAAAAGAATTTACTATCGCGAGTCATCAATAAATTGGATTTGTGACCGTACTTTCTGTTTTCGAACACAAACGTATGGTGTATAACTTAATGCTTTAAAATAAGCTTTGATGCGCTTTGTGCACACATATCAACCAAATCAAATTCAGCCGTTGACTTCTATTCGTTTTTGCATTGAAAATTTTACATTCGATGCAATTTTAATCAGATAAAAAGGTGAACCTTTCTGTAATAAATAAATTTTTAGTGTTGAAATTATGATTAATATAACATGATTTCGGCACCTCAAATTTCATCCATGTGAAGTTTAGCAACTTAGTTCTGCTTTAATTTTGAAGAGTAATAGTTCGGTAATTAAAAAAGTACCAAAATATAGCAACTAAAAATGGGCTGCCAACTTCACACCATACAGATCAAGATTAAACAGTTCTGAGCAGCTGATGGTGTCACTGGACTAGTTTCCTGATACATAAAAAATTTTGTCCAATAGTATAAAGAAATCCAGGACTCTACTTAGAACTAAAGGTCGGTTGCTAATTTCATGTCGGCGAAAAGTTTAATAAATATTTAAAAATTTTAAACTACATTACCTCGCAGAAAGTTAGTGCAAAGCACAGAAGTTTTGCTTAATTTTGGTGCTTAAATGTTAATTTTCATATAATCAACATTATGATATGAATTGTGAACTTGTTTTGGTGTCCTTCTCTGAACTAATTAAAATTCCTTACAATTAAAAGTCCTTACAAAAAAGGGATGAGGATTCTCGTAATGGCCTAAATAAACGAGTACTCTTGCTGGAAAGCTTGAATAACTTCAGAATTTGCATTGCACTGATAAACATGTAAATTTTCTGTGGACTTAATAACGACATGAAAAGAAAACATTTTTCTAGCTTAAACAATATGAACGGAAAGTTAATAAAAAGACATTTTCATTCAAGTTGTATAATACTACGGGGATGTATTTTGTGTGTAAATACAAAGCTGTTAGTTTTCTTTACTCCTAAAATTGCGTGCGGAAAATAACGCGGTAGTATGATATTAAAAGGACTAAGCAAACATATTTGAACCACCTGGAGACGTGGAGTTATTTACAGAGAATGAAAGCTAGATTACTTTTGCGAACGTCTAGTCTTTTAATAACCACTTGAATGAATTTTTTTGTAATTTTTTTATTTATTTTTCGGGTATTAAATACATTGTAAATGCATATTAATTAAAACAATTTTTTTGTTTCAGTTCTTTAAGTGAAGAGATTGCTAATGATGATTTGCAATTTAAGACGCTTAAAATTACGGATTTTGGACTTGCACGTGAAGTGTATAAAACGACAAGGATGTCTCAAGCGGGCACATACGCTTGGATGGCACCAGAAGTCATCAAAAATTCGACTTTTTCTAAAGCAAGCGACGTTTGGAGTTACGGCGTACTTCTTTGGGAACTGTTAACCGGTGAAACGCCCTATAAAGGCATAGATACCCTAGCTGTTGCTTATGGGGTAGCGGTCAACAAACTTACGTTACCTATTCCGAGCACGTGTCCGCAACCATGGCGAGACCTCATGGAAGGTAAGCAGCTGTTATGCCATTTTTGGTTTAATTTACTGTGTGTGAAGAATGTTATAATTTATGATTTGCTTTACTTTCATCTACTGTACTATGAATCGATTGCAAAGATCGAACAAACTAATTACGTAAATATCACACTTTTTGGTGTATACAGGGTGTTCCAAGACATGCAACTTAGAACTAACGAATAGGTTATTTGAAAGTTGGGTAATGATTTTGGGACCTACAGTACTTTCATTTGAGGTGACGTCATCACAAAAAAAAATCAATGGTGGGGGAGGAAGGATCAAACTTAACTCAAATGAAAAGGTTTTTACTTGAAATTTAACGGTGTATCATAGTGAGGGTACTAAAGTGGATAATTATATCAAATTTTCAATTTAATGTTTATTTGGAACAATAACCAGTGTCAACCATATAGGTTATTGTTTTTGTCAATGTGACAATTGAGTGAGAAATAAAAATAACGTGTCATTAGAATTTTCTATTGAACGTAATTTTTGTTAAGGATTAAAAAAACTTAAGAAATCCCTAACAAATTGGTCCTTCGAGGTAACAGATTGATCCTTCTGAGTTTTGGAGGTGATATTTTTGGTTTGAAAGCAAATATCGAGAATCGTCAGATTTGCAATGTCATTGCATCAAAGAAGAAGTCGCAGGTTTAATGTTGGAGTTCCGTCTATTAGATATGGCTATGAAGAGGAAGAGAAGCCCAAGGAAGGTGGAATATTGGCCGGTGATGGCAGTAAGAAGACAACCAAGGTGCAAGAATGGAAAAGATATATAGTAAAGTTACATCAAGCACTAGAAGAGATGAACTTGAAAAGAAAGAACGGAAAATTAAAATGCAGATGCTAAAGATACAGCTACAGGAAGTGCAAGAGGAGAAGAACCAGGCAGTACCAGGAAAGTACTTATTTTAGATGAAGATACACCGTCAGAAAAACATAAGTACGTTCAAAATTGGGTAGACAAAATCAAGGTAAGATTGTTCCATCTCTACATTTTGAATTTAATGCCAATTTATCTGATCGTACTGATTTAAATTTGATAAACAAAGATAATTCTAGTGATGTTAGGGTAGATGATTTAACTAAATGTCTGATAAATTTGAGTCATGGAATAGAAAAATTTCCCGCAGACAAAACATATCCCCTTTGCCAGAATTCAGTGGAGATATTCATGAATTTTTATTTTGGCTCGATGAATTTGAGCATTCAAAAAAAGAAAGGAGGTTTTCAAAAGCTGAAAACTTAAACCGTCTTCAAAAGTGCCTGAGGGACGTGCAAAAGAAGCAGTAAAAGATCTATTCTGTAACCCAGATAATGTTGAAACAATCATTGATACTCTTAAACTATGTTTTTGTAAAAAGAATGGGTTATCATGAATTTGATTGAAAAGGTTAAAAATGCGCCAATCCACGAGAGGGTTATTGTATACATTTTTCTATTCCTGTTACGAACATGGTAATTGCTTTAAATAATTTAGGGTGCATAAATTATTTAGATAATCCTGAACTTTTGAGTAGATTAGAAGAGAAATTACCACGTAGTTCGAAACGTTCATTGGCAATAGAAAAGATTAGGTTAGAAAGTTCAAATAAAAGGATTTATTTAGGACATTTTTCTGATTGGTTAAAAAGGGAAGTTCACAACACAACCGACTTGTACATGAAGAAAGAAGAGAAGTCACTTTAGAGGAAAACGGTAAGAAAAATGTTGAAGAGGAAACTCCAAGACCTTCTGGATTGACTTCACACTTCTCTGGGTTTGTTGGAAATGTTTTGTCTGTCTTAAAGATAGTCAAGGTAAAATTGTTTGGTTCAAAGAAGTGTATGGAAACATTTGCGCTGTTAGATGAAGGGTCTACAGTAACACTGATAGATTATGAAACAGCCAAATCCATTGAATTAGATAGACCAACGTTGCCAATTTGCTTACAGTGGACTAATCGGGTAACCCACAGTGTAGATGATTCAAAAATAGTTAGCATGGATATATATAGCTGAGTAAGTAATTTAGAAACATTTAAGCTCTGTCATGTGAGAACTGTAAAAATTTAGTATTGCCAACACAAAAAGTTGATATTGATTTAAGTAAAATGTGTGTCTTGCGACATCTCGTATAAACATTGACACGTATGAATAGTATAAACTAAGAAAAACAGTTAACTGTTGGCATTTTTCTTAGTTGATATTGATTATATTTGCAATGAATATCCGTATATTGACCGTTCACTTTTAGAAATTATTCAGAATGCCTCTCCTAAATTGCTGATAGGACAAAATAATGTTAGTTTAATTAATTCCCAGAAAATAATTCATCCAAAGTTTTGATAAATTAGCTTTAACAAAAACAAGGTTAGGATGGGTTGTTCACGGTCCATATATAACTAGAAATAAAGGAAACGATTTTAATTTTAGTGTTAATCTTTGCCAACACGACGATGAGTGCCTAACAAAGTTAATAGAAGACAATTTTAGAATTGAAAATATAGGTGTAAATGATGGTGAAGAACTTTTAAGAGAAGATCAGAGAGCATTAGAAATATTTAATAAAACAACTGAAAGGGTAGGAAACAAATTTCAAATAGGACTTCCTTTGGAGAGATGAAAATATTGTCCTTCCAGACAGTAAGAGGATGGCATTAGTAGGCGTGAAGTTCATTGGAAATACCTCTCAAACAAATTTAAATGGATGTTTAATTCTCATTTGGCACCACATCGAGGAGGTGTATGGGAACGCTTAATCAAGTCAGTCAAAAAATTATTGTACGTCATACTGAAAGAACAACATCCCACTGATGAACTTTAGTACACCTTGATTTGTGAAGTTGAGAGCCTAATAAATAGCAGACCTATTTCGTATATATCAAGTTGCCCAGATGATGAATTACAAGCTCTCACACCTATGAACTTTTTGATTGGAACTCCTAATACGGAAAATTCTCCAGGCGTTTTTACATCATCTGATTTATATGGCAGAAAACAGTGGCGCATTTTACAATATCTAACTGACAGATTCTGGCAAAGGTGGAAAAAGGAATATCTACCCAACCAACAAAAAAGAAGCAAATGGCATTTAAAAAGCGATAATCTCCAGATAGATGATATAGTAGCTGTAGCTAAAGATTCTCGAAATAGTTGGCGAATTAGAAGAGTTAGTGCGATTTTTTCCGGACGAGACGGCAACGTTAGGAATGTCGAAGTGAAGACCCAGAATGGTATTTTTGTACGCTCGGTGCATCAATTATCTTAGTTAGTGGTTGGAGAATGTTATTGTTAAAGTTTTTATATTTTTATTTACCTTTTAAAATTTTGATCATGTAGGTTATTGTTTTTGTCAATGTGACAATTGACTGAGAAATATAAACAATTTTGGAACTTGTCATTACAATTTTCTATTGAACGTAATTTTTTGTTAAGGATTAAAAAAACTTAAGCAATTCCTAACAACCAGTAATAGGTAAAATGCCGCAATTCTCATGTCCGATTCACTTCAGACAGGCCTGCTAAAGAAAAACAGTTGGCGTTGGATTTCTACTAATCGCTGATTATTTGTTGCAAATAAACATAAAATTGAAAATTATCCACTTTAGAACCCTCACTGTGATACACAGTTGAATTTTAAATAAAATACCTTTTTATTTGAGCTAAGTTTGATCCTCCCCTTCCATTGAAGATTTTTTATTGCGATGACGTACCTGCTCTGTGATGATGTCACAGATACTCTGTGTACTCCAAATGAAAGTACAGTAGGTCCCAAAAACATTACCCAATTTTTAAATAAACCTATTCAGTACCTAGTTCATGAGTTACAGCCTGTAAAAAAATCTTGGGACACCTTGTATGTTAGTCTGTTAAATGATTTAACTGATTCTGATTTTGGTAGGCGAAGAAAGCCAAAAATAATGGGAACGGTTTTCTCTAAATGTTAGTGATAACTAATTAAAATTTTTCGGGGTTAGCATCTCGTTTCAACGACAATAATATTCATTTCAACCGCTTGGTTCATTTCACAACAAAAACTGACCAATATTTGGTGTAACAAGTGATTCTGAACATACACATAAAATGGACAACAAAATTTTTGGTGGCATATTAAAAATTTTCTAGCAAACTTAGCTCCTGTTTGTTTCCTTTTGATTGTGTAGCAGTAACCTGGCAACATATTTGGGTTCATTTTAACGTTTTTCCATCTTTGAAATGTCCTGATGGAATCTTTCTTCGTGCTCATCGCTGACATCCCAGATTTTCATTAAAAAAAAATCAGATGTGAGTCTAAAAAATTAATATTTGCAACGCAATGCTTGTAAAACCATCATAACCTCGTTAAGTAACCATTCTCACTATACCCATGTGAAGTTAGCCATAAATCCAGCCATAAAAATGGATTTTTCTGTAACGCTATGTAAGTATTATCTATATTGACTTAAATATTTATACCTACTAAAACAACAATTAATCAACAGAAATAATTCATATTTTAACATTTGTTTATAACAAAAATGCTTAAACAAATTTGCAAAGTACATACCTATCCAATTTTAAGATCTTTTTTCATAGTGTTCGTGTGAATTAATTATTATGCAAAGTTAGTAATAAATAGTTTTTATAATTAGAAACAACACATCAAAGAATAAAAATGCTAATATTTTTTAAATAGAAAATATTCGATTTCAAAGTTATTGCTACGCGCGACGTACCTACTTAAAGTATGTTCCAGGGTGAATTTGAAAGTGTTGGCGTGGATCAATTTTTGCGCCAAATTCAGCAATAAATAGTTTTTATAATTATAAACAACACACCAAAGAATAAAAATGTTAATATTTTTTAAAACAAAAATATTTGATCTCAAAGTTACGGCTTCGCGCAACATTATAGTCTATACGTAGAGTTCGTTCGACGGTGAATTTGAACCTGTTGTCGTGAATCAATTTTTAGGAAAATTCAGCAATAAATTGTTTTTATAATTATTTACAACATACCAAAGAATAAAAATGCTAATATTTTTAAAACAAAAATATTTGGTTTCAAAGTTATGTCTTTTATTAGTTATTACTATATTTTCTTTTTCTACAAACGTCAAAAATGACAAGGTTCGCGCATTGACAACAATATGCGAAGTGACCCTTTTTCATTTTCCTTCGTTACCATGACACTGTGCGCGAAGTTGTGTGCGAAATACTTACTTCGCACACTGCATGTAAACTATATGGGATTTTTATATTTTAACCTTTATGTTCCTCAATCAAGCAAAAATCCAAGAAATCATTTATTTGTTAATGTATAACAATAATTAAGGCTTTCAAATTGTGAGAAAATTTTACACTACCTAATTTTATTTATTATTTACAATGTTAAAATTAATGGTGCAGCCAGTGCACGAACCAATATTTATTCCTAAACCAGATAACTCAGATTCAGCTTGTGATATCGTAGTTTGGGAGTTGGAAGACTATCCATTTTTCACTTGCAAACAACTGGCGTAGAGGTGACAGCACTTTATCCTGAAATTTCACAGTCTAAAATTTTATTTGATATTTGAATTTTATTATTGATAGAATCTTCCACGTATCCCTCGGCCACAGTCGAAGATTTCCATCCTCCATGTCGCTTCAAAACACATATATCGGCCCCCGTATTAGCAAGGAGTGTGGCTGATGTTCTCCGAAAACAATAGCTAGTGTAGACATCAGGGTTTGATAATTTTAGGTGTTTTGCTATTAGGCTAGGCATTTTTCCAATACTATTTATTCCAACAACTTGGTTAAAACATCTCTTATTTTGATACTTCAAAAACAATCGGCGACTGGTAGCATAACTTGGACGAAGAGCCGCATATTTTCGGTAAATGTCAGTATAATCTAAATTTGAAACTGTAAAAATTCGTTGTATATTCGTTTTTGTATCGGGTACTTTAACAATCAAAATGGAATTTTTATCTTCTATGTAATCGACCGTCATTTTAGTGAGTTCCTCACGGCGGCAAGCACCCGCAATACCCAGTATTAAAACGACCTAAAAGGAAATCAGTAATTTAAAAACACAAAACAATCATCAAAAATCTACCTTAACCAACAAATAGGTTTCATCATCTGCCTCTCTTATGAATTGATCAACTTCCTCTCGAGTCAATACCTTAGATTTCTTAGGATGGTTTCCAACTGACAATTTTTTCAAATATGGAACCAACTTGGTAAATTTCTTAAAATTCACGTTTTCTTTAACTTTGAGTGTTGCTTTCAACATAGAATATATTGCCCATAACGTGGAAGACTTCAGCTTCTTAGACTTCTCTGCAAAATATGCCAACAGCACATTTTCGGATATTTTCCTGACTATTTGCTTCACACCACTCTTTAAATTGCTGATATACATTTTCATACTGGTGCCTCAATTTCTCCGGTAAAAGATTTGAAATTACTGAATTGGCCGCATCTATCAAGTTAGGTGAGGTATTGCTTAGTTCATCGTCGCTCGAAATTTCCATTATTTTACAGTTATAAATATCACGCACGAAATTGACGCGAATAAAAAGTCACTCCAAAATAATTATCAAGAACTGTCACTTTGAAATAATTGTCATTTTTTCATATTAAGTTAAGCATATTACTTATTTTAGAACAATATTTTTGACGTTTGTAGAAAACTTTGTTTGCATCTCATGCACGAAATACTAGCATTGCGCATTTATCTTTCAACTTTCACATCTTAACCTTTTTATTCCCTCTCTTGCGTATCCTTCCCTTTGCTTTTCTATCTTCTTTTTCGTATTTGATTTTCTGCTCTTCGCTCTACGCTTTTGAAAAGTTTTTCAAAGAGTCACATTCTCTTAACTTTTCCAAATATTCTCTCTTAAATGTCTCATACTTGACCTAATATTTTCTTTGTGTTGTAGTTCTTGTATGTGATCTGTGTTTTTGTTATAATATCTTATAAGGTATTCCAAATACTTAAATTTATCTACTTCCTCTATTTCTTCCTTTGCTACATTTCCCTCTAGATTTTTATCTTTAAACACTTCTTCGCAACTCTTATTATCATCTCCATATTTCAATAACACTACTATTTTTCTTCCCATTTTTATTCCTTCTATTTGTTGCTAGATCCTCTTCCATATCTTTTATATATATATATATATATATATATATATATATATATATATTGAAAACAACGTTGGGCTTAAAAAGGACATCCTTGCAAACCGTCCACATAATATCTCCTTCTATAACAACTATTTAAATGTGCCTAAAATTAAATATACGGGCTAACACGTTCAAATTCACCCTCGAACGTCCACTCTTTTTTTTTTTTTTTTTTATTTTAAAAAAAAAAATTTTAAATAAAACAAAAAAAACTTTCAATCGTATCTACTTAAAGCCACTTTGAGATCAAATATTTTTGTTTATTATTAGCATTTTTATTCTTTGATATGTTGTTTATAATTATAAAACTATTTATTGCTGAAGTTGCCTAAACATTGATCGACCCCAACACGTTGAAATTCATCAACGTCCACTACGTATGTACTTCATGTAACGCGCAGCCATCACTTCGACATCAAATATTTTCGTTTTAAAAAATATTAGTATTTTTATTCTTTGATATGTTGTTTACAATTATAAAAAGTATTTATTGCTGAAGTTGCCTAAACCATGATCGACGCCAACACGTTCAAATTCATCCTCGAACGTCCACTACGTATGTACTTATTGTAACGCGTAGCCATATCACTTTGAGATCTAATATTTTCGTTTTAAAAAATATTAGCATATTTACTTTTGATATGTTGTTTAAAATAATAAAACTATTTAATATAAATTTGCATAATAATTATTCCACGCGAATACTATCAAAGAAGCTTTTAAAATTCGATAAGTATCAGTGCACTTTGCAAACTTGTTTAAACAATTTTTTAATAAACAATTGTTAAAATAAGAATTATTTGTGTTGATTAATTGTTGTTTTAGTAGTTATAAACATTTTACTCAATATAGATAATATTTACATAGCGTTATGGTTACCTAAAAAATGTGCAATCATTCTTGAAAGACTTCTATGTAGTTTCTCTAAATCGCTCAATTTCTCCTCGAATACCGGATCTTTTATTATTTTTCTGATTTGGCTTTGTTTGTATCCGTTGTTTCGGTAAATTTTTCTTGTAGTGTATAAAAATCCACTCCCATTGCAATTGATTGTGTTTCCGAAATTTTTAATCAGGCATAATTTGGTATGCAATGGCGGGAGTACTTCGTATGGCTCTACAAGAGGTAAGTTCAAGTTTTGGCTCGCGTAGGTTATATTTTTTAATTATAGTGGTTTTTTCTCTCTTGACGGTCCCATTCGCATAAAAACCAGTTGAGGTTCGAGTAAGGGCAACAACTTTTAAGTATATACCGTACTTGACTTATGAGGGATTAGACTCATGGTTCAATGTATGTTAGGGTTAATAACTGTGTACCGTTTCTTGAATTTATACCATTTACGTAAGTAAAGTGAGTGCAGAAAACGGCATATGACGGGATATTTTCTTTCAATTCCCGCTTAAATTATTCACGCACATTCTTCAACAAATGTGAGTGGCCTAGAATTTGTTTTGATGGGTCATAGCGAAACGAAAGTAGAGTGCTAACTCTCTAAGACTGCAAACAAAACAAGAAGAGTTAAGATCGTTAGTACACTAGCTACACTACTCGAACGATGGGAAGGTAGTGGCCCTTCATATGCCGTTTGCTGTAGTCATGATGTGGAATAAACCAAGAGATCACATTTTGGACTGTTATTTATGTCTTACTGACGTAAATGGTACAAATTTCAAGAAACCGCACACATTGAATCATGAGATCAATTCTTTACAGTGAAAATTTGCCTATACCAGTTGATTAACCATACACAATTTTCTACTTCAAGCCAATGTTTTATTGAGGAAGATGGCCCTATGTTTGAAGAAATTTTAACCAAGCCACACTTGATAACTTAAGCAAATATAAATATTTGGTTCGCAATTTAAATTTGTCATAAATGCAGTTAAAATGACGATTAAAAGGATGGAATTTACTACATCATTAAACTGAAGTCAGATATTTTTGAAATCGTAGTCAACACTTCAGATCCATGCTATTCTCAAGACAGAGACTTGGTGCATTGGTTTTTGGAAATCAATTGTGACCCCTCGAGTGGGGTGTATTTATTAACTCTTGTAAACACGGCGTTATTGCATAACAGCAATATACTTCCATCTGTTAATATGAAAGAAACTTATGAATGCATGAAATGATTACTTGAAAGAATCAAGTACAGTACATACTTTTGTCAAAATTTGTGACCATTGAAAAATATTTGCTCTTTTACTCGGACCTTAACTGCTTTTTATCCGAATCGAACACTCGTGAGTAAACGAACCGCTATCATTAAAAAATACGACCTATGCGTGCGAAAAAAAATTGTTTACCTCTGGTAGAGCCATCCGAAGTACTTCTTCCACTATTGCATACCAAATTATGCCGGATCAAAAATTTTGGATATTTTCGTAGGACCAGCAAATCTTTTAAGAATGTTGTTGCTGAAATGGTTTTTAGAACTATAAAATCTTAGGACACTGAGGTTTGAGGTCATACCATGGTGAGATAATTCAAATACTAAATGTTGAGATCAGATGAGAAGAAGTAAATGTATTTGTGGATTTTGACGCTGAAAAATGGGCTGTCCCAAAGGATCACCTACCTAGAACAGGCATTAATCAAGGCTACACGTGTTGAAGAGAAAATCTGTGCATTCTGTTTTTATTTCCAACCAACTTGTTTTGCGGCGACCACTTCTTTTTTCAGTGCAACAAGTGATTCTCCTTAAAACAAAGAGACAACTCTTTTGTTGACGTTTTCATTGATCATAACCATTTTGTTAGTGTCATGAGAAGCATTCTTGCCAAGGAGGGCATAAGATACTGAAAGTTTAAGGATAAATTTCGTGTACACTATCAACTTTCAGTCACAGAATGGTATGAATGCTTAGTTTTGTGAAGGTGGGGATATAACAAATCGCCACTTAATATATAAGACATTTTTTTCGAGAACATTCAACATTCTATAAGACAAAAAAAAAGATCGTTCCACGATTCCAGAAAGTTTAGTTCAGTACATTTATCGAGGATTTGATATATTTTATTGGCAAAAATTTTCAAAATCTTCATTTCATTTACAGATTTACAATACACCAAGTGCCCATCTTGAGAAAAGTATGTCCTGAATTGTTTATCGCGATTTAGAAAATAACAAATTCCATCCTTTTAATCGAGATTTTAATAGTTCTGAATGTTTTTTTGACATTCAAATCGCGAACCAAATAGTATAGGTTTTTAAGCGTGGCTGGGTTAGAATTTCTTGAAACTCATAGTCAACGTCCTCATCAACACTTTGACGATTTTCTATCGTCAATCTGAACGTTTTTTAATTGTCGTATCACTAGTCAGGAGCATTACTATATCACAAGAAAACGAAAGCTAAATTATACAAACAACTTCAGTGAAATAATGAGGTTAGTTAGCTAAAAACAGCATTAGCTGTATGGCATGGATAGTATTGATCAGTATAATTCCTAGGACTTTAAATCCGATTTCACCAACATATCTAAACTTAAGTAATCATTGGTATGGCTTTAAAAATTGTATATAGGGTTTTAAGCATTACTTAACCTTAAGCCTTGCCTAAGTTGCGTTGGTGAAACTGGATATAAATGTGGAAAGCAAGCTTAATCTGAACTGATAAACACAATGATAATATATTACACCGATACATAAAAGTTTAGTACAATTTATACAAATTCAATCAATAAAATGATATAAAATCAGGGATTCCCATTATCAAAATGTTATCAATTGATATTGATATCTAATGTTTGATCGTCCGATTAAAAAGTGTAAGAGACCTGAAGGACGTAATTCCATATCAGTAGCATTGGTTTCTGGTGCTCCCCTTTAAGGAAGAAGTTCTTCGGTATTAAAAGAAATTATTTTTGTGAAAAAGTTATGTTCAAGGGAAGAACAGATTAATGGCCACGTCTCAAAAGAAATGAGCAAATTAAAGAAATTAATGCGTCTAACAAAAATTAGTGTTTCATTTAAAACAGTATAATGGAAGAACAAAAGGGTTACAATAAACACAAAAAAATAAATATTGGAAAAGTACTGCACATTTACACATAACTTGTTAAAGTCTATTTTACAACTGTAGTTTTTACACAGGGTAGTCTTTCACACCCTCCTTCACAAAGCGCAGCAGAGATAAAGTCATTGACCAGTACCAATCCCATTGTGGCATAGTTGTAATTACTGTTCTATAACCAGAAGACTATGTTTAAGTTTCAAAGAGAGGCCGGTTTTTCTTTGATATTTCCAACCTTTTCTCAAATGCATCGGCAAGGAAGCCTATCTTACAATGGTCAACAAAATATCTCAGGTCCTCGATAAACGAGCTGAACTAAACTTTCTGGAATCTTGGAACCATCTTTTTCTTTTGTCTTATAGAATGTTGAATGTTCTCGAAAAAAAAAGTTTATATATTAAGTGACGATTTACTATATCTCTGACTTCTCCAAAATTAACCATTCTATAACTGACTGACTGAGTTGCTATTGTTCACGAAATTCACCCTCAAACTTTAAATATCATATCTTACTCCTTGACGACAATACCTCTCACTAACTCTCTAACCAAAATGGTTATGATCAATGGAAACGTCAACAAAAAAGTCGTCTCTTTTCTTTAAGGAACCTACTTATTGCACTAAAAAAAGAAGTGCTCGCCGCAAAAGAAGTTGGTTGGAATTAAAAACGGATTTTCGCTTCAAAACATGTATCCTTGATTTATGCTTGTTCTAGGTAGGTGATTCTTTGGGACAGTCCATTTTTCAGCGTCAAAATCCACAAATACATTTAATCCTTCTCATCTGATCTCAACATTTAGTATTTGAATGATCTGACCATGGGATGACCTCAACATTCTTAAAAGATTTGCCAGTCCAACAAAAATATCCAAAATATTTGATCCCGCATAATTTGGTATACAGTAGTGGAAGGAGTTCGGATGGCTCTACAAGGGGTAAACACATTTTTTGGCATCTTGGGACATCTCTGTCTCTTCTCTTATATTCTGAGTCTTCTCGAAAAAAAATATGTATTAGCTGACGATTTGCTAGATTCTCGACCTTCTCAAAGCTAGTAATTTCATTTCATACACTCTAAAAAACACTCCTCATATCACCCTGGTCTACAAAAAGGGACGCCGCGAAACTTGCCGGCAAAGTTCTGTGCACTTTTCTCTGTAACAAGTTGCTTGGAATTAAAAATGGAAACCACAGATTTTCTCTTCAACACATGAAGCTAGGTGATTCTTTGAAACAGGCCTTTTTAGCATCAACAAATACATTTAGTTCTTCTCACCGCCATTTGATACTGGATGATCTCACCCTGGGAGGAACTCAAATCTCAGAATCAAGATTTTATACCTCTAAAAATTATTTGAGTACACTTCTCAAATAAACGTCAAAGTTAAGAAGTGTTTCTCCAATTGTTGTTTTGTCCATTTTCACTGAAGCATTCGAAGAAACTCAACCAAATAAAATTATGACATCACACCTCTAGTCCCTTTATGTCTTTGGGTATCTAAATTTCTCCACCTTCTCAGTTGTCATTCTTTTTGAAAATTTGAAGATGTTTTATGTTGTTTTGATTCTGACCTTAAAGGAATTTTAGTGCCTTACTCAATATCAATTTCAACTGCTCTACTTAGCCACAGACAACCTTATCAACAGTTCTTCGGTGTCTTGGGATTAGACCTGTTAGTTTCTCTTCGATTTTTTTAGCTTTCTTCTATGCTTTGATATTTCGTGTCAAAAAGTTCTAAATTAAACTTACCAAACTGAAGCCACAGAAGGAATCGTACGTCTAACACGAGTATTAACATCCATTCGCGTGCAACATTTTCGTTCTTTAGCATATAAATATCGCCTCCCAAAGTGGTAATGCCAGAAGAATTCTAGAAACCGTACCTGATACCGTTCGTTTAGATGTTATACTTCATTGGGCTGAATCAGTTTTGGTTGAAGTTTTTACAACATTCTTCTCTTTCTCCTTTTTTGGGGTTAAAAGTATCACACATTGAAGAACGCGCACTAGTATTTAGAAGAAACGATAGCTGCCAAATCGGATTTTAATTCCAATTTAAGTTTTTTCTATTTTTGTTGGTATAGCTTTCACTTTAGATTGTGTTCTTAGCCATTAATTCGTTTTCATATCTGTTAGGATTACTCCCACAATATTTTGTTTCATTGCTCTTGTAATGCTTTACTTTTGTAAGCATTCAGTTCTCCGTTACGTAAGTCATTTCTAAAACTTTGTCAGTTATCGCTACATCTTTTTGATCTTCTTGATAATTTGTAATCATTTTTGTTTTGTTTATGTTTATTTGTTTTTTCTGAAGTTGCGTTTGATTTTGTGTTATTTGTATAATAACATCTGCAAAGCGTGAAGATCGTGAAATGTTCACCAGTTTAAGGTGTTCAATATATCTTTATTTTGGAACATAACGACATTGATAAATGAAGTTGAAGAGTTTTAGAAGTATATAAAGGGTTTTTAAATGGTGCGGATGGTAGAATCTTGGATTGAGGATAAATATTGGACTGGTTGAAAAGAAAAAATGTCAGATAAGTTTATATGGTAATACATAGTTTGCAGATAAAGTGAGAAAAGCGGAAGGGTGAAAGGAAGAATAATAATAGGAGTAAGAAAGGAGGGAAAAGGAGATGAAAAATATGAAGATTTAAAGGATGATGAAAATTAGAGTAAAGGCAGAAAATGGAGAGAAGTATAACATAATAACGATTTATGGAAAAGAGATCGATGAAATTAATTATAGAAAATTCACTAAAGGAAGAGGAAAAAGGGAAATCGATTATATGAGGAGATTTCAATGCTAGAATAGGGGAAAAGAATAATGATTAATGAAAACTTTAAAAGATGTCAATGGATAATAAAATAAACGAACAAAGAAGAAAGATTGGTAAAGTTGTGTAAAGAAAGAAGTTGGACGAAAATGGAAGAAGAGCGAAAAGGAGAATATACGTATATAAGAGACAGAGGGCAGTCAGTACTACACTGGGAACTAATAAAGGCAACAAGTAAGGAGGATATAGAAATGCTAAAAATTTGATCCGTTCACGAACTGTTAGAAGTGATCATGTTAAAACAGAGAGAGGATGCAGTAGACAAAGATGAAGAGAGGGAGCAATGGGAAGAAATGAAAATATGAACAGAAGAGAATATAAAAAGATATAAGGAGAGAATGGACGAACAACTGGGAACAGCAGGAGAGATGAGGAAGAGTTAGAAATAATAATTACAAGAATAGAACAGGTCAGAGAAAAGAGAAAATGTAGGAAAAGAAGAAGGAAATTGAAAAAAAGGAAAGATAGAGGTAGAAGAATACAAAAAGAAACATGCAAAAGAAGAAATTATATAAATTTTTTTTCAAAAGGTTTTGGAAAATTTAATTTTAACCCATTCCGGAATTTATAAACGAAAACCAGGAAGAAACGAAAAGGATGGAAACAACATTAGAAGCAGATAAATGGTAAGAACATTGAATTAATATACTAACGGGAAGAGAAGACAAAGCAACTAACAAAATAGCTGGAGAAAAAACTAAGGGACAGAGAGGGTCAGATAGAAAAAGAAAAAGAAAGGCAGAAGGGACGGATCACAAAAAGAACAATGGGGATACATGGAGAAAGAATGAGAGAACAATTAAGAAGAATATATGAAATAATATGGAAAGGAGAAGGAATACTAGGAAAATTGTAAGAGGCAATAATATGCTCAGTATGTATAGGAGAGGATAAGTAAGAGACGAAAAACTACAAAAATATTGGAAAAGAGATAGAAGAAAAGAAAATTATACCAGACTGGCAAGCCGGATTTTCAAAAGGAAGCGGAAGTATTGATAATGTATTATATACTAAAACACATAGTCCACAAACAGATAGAAAAGAAAAGAAGGCGCATTTTTGGATTATTTAAGAATGTAAAAGCATCATTCGGTGATGTAGAAAGAGGACTACTATGGAAAATTATGGGAGAAATAGGGATACGTGAAGATATAAAATAAGCAATAGAGAAAATATATGAGGATGCAAAGTGTAGAACGAAGTTGGGAAGAAAAAGAATTTTGGACTAAAGCAGGGATATCTGTTCTCAATTTATATAATGGATATAGAGGAGGAATTGAAAACAAATCAGGTAGAAGGTGTAATAATAGGGAGGAAAAATATATAGGAGTTGGCTCACGCGGATGATAGATATAAGAGTAGTTATTAAAGTTTTTAAGCGGTATTTGGAGAAAAAACTACAAGCAAATCTTGAGAAAACGAAAATAATAGAATTTAAAGAGATAAAGGAAAACGAAAGCAAAACAAATGGTGGTGGAGGGAGGAAGAGATAGAGAGAATAGACAAATATCAAGATATCTAAGGTATAATATAAGATATGACAACGAGGATGGGGAGCATATAAAAGAGTTGAGACTGAAAGGAAATAGAATAGTAGGACAAGTGCTGGGGATAGGAGAAAGTATATTTGGAAATAATTTGGAATAAAGAAGATGGATTTTGGAAGACTAGTAAGAATTGTGATGTAATATGGAGATTTGGAGTTAGGGGAATGTACTAGAGAAAATATGGAAAAAAATTTGGAAATGGAGAGTAGGACTGAGACAAAGAGACGCCAGGATATACACTAGAAGGAGAAGTAAAACTAGAAAAAATTCGTTGAGATGAAATAATGCGAGGGGTAAGGGACATAATTGCAAAAGAAGAGCAAGAATAAAAGAAGGGAAGTATGTTGAGAAATATAGGCAATTAATAACAGACAGAATTCTAAAGTATATAACAGAGGGAAAAGAACCGAAAGAAAAAAGTTAAGAATTTATATTCTGTTACGGGTTTTAACCTTAAAATGCTAATCACCTAGGTGAGTAATTTCTTCCTCTCTCCAAGTTTTGACATCTCTCGGGGTATAGCACATGTTAGTACTGGTTTTGTATTTAAAGCTACCTTCTTCATCGTTATGCATCGTTATGCACAGTAACCTAAGATTAGGGACCTTATTTGGCACTATCAGCCCAGACTCAACAGAACCTTTGCCTTTTGAGTGGAGCTAGCAGAAATATTATTTAAAACGGCATATTTAGATCATGCAAATAATGTATGGTCACCACCAAGGAAGTAAGTCGATCCAGACGAACTGAATCCTGTTTAAAATCTGGATCATTAAAGTGTTTTAGGAAAGTCATAAGTACCGATAAATGGTAACGTTGACTTTCTTTGGTTTGAATAAAATTTCTTTCCGTTAATTTAGGGTTGTGTCGCCAACATAATGCGAACTATACAAGGGGGTCCAACCAAAACCTTAACCCGATTTTAGGGCTCGGTGGACCAATTTGTGTCCTTTCTTCATCCGCGCAACATGAACCGCTTACCGAGGCGAAGCACGACTTCCTGATTTTAAATAGGGATGAGCGGTGTTGCGATACATAGTTTTGAAAATCTCATCGAGTACTGTCCGGCTCTCTAATTTCGCCGTCAAAATTTTCATCTATAACGAAATGAGAGATAAAATACTGGAAGAGGTAATGTGAAAAAAAAGTAACCACCATTCACTTCCATGTAATAGTATAAGTTTTGTTGGAAACATTACGGGTGTAATTTGACGACATTATTTAATTTTGATTATTTTTTCCTACATTACCTCTTCCACTACTTTTTTCTCATTTCGTTATCGATAAAAATTTTAATGCGAAATTAGAGCGTCGGGTAGTTGGTCGGATGAAGAAAATAGACAAGTTGGTTCCCCTCAAATCAAAAATCGACGGGTCCGAAGGTTTTTCCAGATTTTCATTTTAAAGTCCAAAAACCGGGGTCTAAAGTTTCAGTTGGACCACTTTGGTAATACTAGGTATTAATATAATTTTAATTTTTATAAATAAGATTATGAAGTACACCTAAATAATAAATAATTAATTAAAATCAAAATGACAACCGGTATCGACAATAAAATTGACCTTACAATAAACATATTGCGATAGTTGCGTTGTAATTTATATAAAAAAAATTAATTTTGCAATAAGATTGAAATTATTTAAATAAAGTATGCACGTAAAACTTCAATATTTTTAGTCTGATTTAAAAATCAGTGTCTTGATTTCTTTTTTATAAATCAAAGAATAAATATTATTTAATAATAAACAAAAATTTTAATATGATATACTATTATTGTTAAGCAAAATTAAGGAAAACTACGTGTGATTTTTACAAACATTTAGTTGTTCCGAACTGCATGACAATTTTCTTTAAACCAATTAGTGATTATTACCATTCGTTTCTTTTAAATTACACGTTAATCGTTTAATTTACACAATTCTTGTTGACTCTTCAACTGCCAAATAGAGAAATGAGTTTCTTCAATCAATTTACTTTCTTTCCCCACTTTCATCCAATGTTTTATCTTTTCACACCTGCACTGATAACTTTAATCTCTCATTCGTTTGGTAGGCGTCAAACTAAAGACGCATTTTGTCCCGTACACTATAAGTTTAATGCAACGTCTATATCAAAACTTTCTTTATCAACGAATATGCGTTTGCCAAAACAATACTGCTATTTTACACTTCCGATCAAACGTCTACAAACTCTTTATTGCAACTAAATGAAAATATTATTCACACAAATACATTCATTTTCCTTTCTTAAATAATTGTAAGTCGGTTTTTAGAAATCTTAATCTTTAAATACCTTAATTTTACGTTCAATTTGAATACAACATTTACTATAAATTTAACACTAATACACAAATTCGATTCAAACAAACAATTTTTTTTTATTATTAAAATAAATTTTTCAGCGCAACATGTTATTGTAGTGTTGAATTGCTGTTGTCCTGATGATGACACCTTGGTATCGAAACCGGTTGCCGTTTTGTTGATTTTAATTAATTATTTAATAAAGGGAAAAGGTGCACTTCATAACCTTATTTATAAAGATAATTTTCTTGCATTCTTAATAATTCTAATTACTCATGTAAGTTGCGAAAATCGTCAAAGAAAAAAGAGTAGAATGAAGGAATAAAATCTAAATTCAGAAAGGAAGTTCTCAATTAAAAAAAATGTGGATGATAATAGTAGATACTGAAAATAGAAGACTTTTATTTGAATAAACTATAACTTTTCTAGTGCAAAGCGAAGTGGGGATAGTAAGGAAGTATTTTAATTGAAAATATTGTACATAAAGTAACGATTACATTGTGTATAATAAGATGTTAATAACATTGGTAATAATTTTATTTACTACAATGCAAGGTAATAAAATCTTTATGAACTGGTCAGTAACTGTTTATTTGCAGATTTAAGATTATGATTGTGAACAATTCCGAAGTTAATTTAAAGGAAAAATCAGAATAAGAAAGCTTCGTTTATTCATAGTGCCATTATAGCAAATATCTAGAATTACATCCGCATTTGAATTAATAAACTTTGGAAAGTGTAGGTACGATCCCGAACAAAGCAAACTTGAATTAATAGATTTGAAACGTCAATTCTGTCTAATTGATGTAGATCCACCAAATTGATCTGTATAGTTAATGCGGTTCCAGAAAAACAATGTCTAATAAGTGATTTATGATATTCCATCTTCTATGACGTAGCAGAACAAAATGTATTCCCTATGCTCGCCCAAGTGCAATGACATACAAAAATAATTTAAAATTTAACATTTCATGTTAACATGCTTCGATAGATTTGTTCTATAAAAAATTTGCTTGTTTATCATTAATAATTACATTACTAATTGCTGAGCAAACTAATAAAAACAGATTTAATAATTATTGTTTGTAGATCTAAGAGCACGTTCCGATGTTTATTACAACTGTATGCCATTTATTAATATAATAAGTATACAAATGATGCGTAAAATTAATAACTAACAGACCAACCCTGCATAAGCACTATAAACCTGTCAGTGTGTTTGTATTATACTCCTGCAGGTGACATGAAGATGGGTTTGATAAAATCTTGTTTGTACATTCAATACAATGCGCGGTTAGGTTTTTCCTTTCCACTTTTTTACACCTCATTATTATTGTACTCTCGTTTTATTATGTATTCTTTTGTTTATCTTTTTACAATAGTAATTTTTAGACATTAGTGTTTCGAATAACAATTGCATTACTTTTTCCGGTTTGTAAATTTGCATTTTTCAGCGTGTTGGGAATCGGATCCGCACCGAAGACCGACGTTCGAAGAAATTCTAGATCAGCTGGATAACATCGTGCATTCGTCGTTTACTCAAACGCCCCATGAAAGTTTTCATACCATGCAAGATGATTGGAGGCAAGAAATCGAAGAGGTTCTTTTAGAATTACGCAGGAAAGAAAAGGTAAGATTTTGTTATCACTTCTTTTTAAACGCGTTAACGCATTTATTTTGTGCTGCTATAAATAATCAGGCTTGCAAATCGTTTGAAGAGGTAACATCAAATACTACTATGTTTGAGTTTTATTGTCTTGACTGATGATGACATTGTCTTTATGTAGGAGCTGCGATGTCGGGAAGAGGATCTAAATAGAGCCCAATTACAGCAAAGATTGCACGAGGAGCAGTTAAGGCAAAAAGAACAAGAATTGCAAGCGCGCGAAATAGATTTATTGGAAAGAGAACTGCACTTCATGATCAAACAACAAACACCTACGCCGAACAAACGGAAAGGTGTGTGTATTTAATTGTAGGATGTGTACCTAAATCATTTTTCGTTTTTCTTTTAATTTAGGGAAATTCAAGAGATCAAGGTTAAAATTGTTGAAGAAAGAACCAGGTTCGAATATCAGTTTTCCATCGGATTTTAGACATACCATCACAGTTCAACATACGATAGATAACAAAGCAATTAGTGGTGTTATTTCACCGCATAGTCCACCAGGTTCACCTGCGATACCGAGATTACGTGCTATTGCTCGTAAGTTGTTTCCTTTTTGATTTTTGAAAATTAGAATTCGCATGGTATGTGACGTTTTTGATTGCATGCATCATTTGAAAGTGTACAGTTAAGTAAATTTTGTTCGCGTTAAGCTTTTCACAGTTATTATTTTGCTTTATCATACCGATGCTAGATTAATTTACATACTAGTGTTCAATATTTAGATACTGTTATTGACGAGAATTTTAACATCCAGTTTAAGGAAATTATTATTTCGAGTTTTTTTTATATAATTAAATCGATTATTGGTTTTGTTAGTTCCGAGGCAAGGTTAATAATCCATTCTCAATGTTTGGATTTGATTATGTATGTTTGTTTTAAGTACATGTTAAAGTCAAGTTTATTGATTCAACAACAATTTACAGCTAAATATCATTGAAATTGTGTATAATTTTTAAATTGATCTTTTTCGATCCAGTTATGTCGTGGACTTTTGTTATCGTAAATCTGCTGAAAGTCCTACGTCACTGATTGCATTTTCAATCACATCACACTGAAGTACCATAAAATTGAATTTTATATTCACACATAAGTTTAATTAAAATGGCACCAATAAATATTTATTATAGTTATGAACAACATATCTAAGAATTAAATATTGTTTAAAACGAAAATATTTGATCTCGAAGTTATGCGCGTAGTATAGTCTATACGTGTCGAACGTATTTTTTCGAAAAATTAATCCACACGAACATAATTCAAATTCACCCTTTTAATATTAATATATTAATATTTCATGTCGTTAACAGTAATAAAAGTTAACTATTTATTGCGAAATTGTAGCCATTACAGCACTTTAATTCTTGTTATTTACAATTATAAAAGTTATTGGTAAATTTACGTAAATATTAATCCACGCAACACAGAAACACACAGAAACGTCTTGTCGTAACCTTAATTATAATTCTCAACGTTTCGTCCACTATAAGATGAAATTCAAGTTTCAAAAAAGTAGAGGCAGATGTTTTAACAACCACAAGTTGTGTTTTTTCCTAGTGTTTCACTGTTTGTGTTAAGTTTGTCGAAAAAAACTCTTGTTCTAAATTTTATAATTAAAGTCTGTTATAATAGTCCGACGATTCAGTAAATATTATTTTATTGATTAAAACAAAACAATTTCATAAAAAAATTGAAAACTGCAGAATTTATATCCAGTACAATTTTAGAATCTAGTATACCAGAATAGTAGTAATTATATAATTCAACGTTACGTTCACTTTGTAAAAATTATCAGGAATGTCCCAATAAAATTCAAGTTTAAAAAATGAAGGCAGATGTCGATTTCGAATGTTGAAACTTTAGTTGTTATAAATTTTGCTTTGTTCTAGGGCTTTCGGCCTTCTTTTAAAAGGAATAAAAAACCTTTTTTTATTCTATTTATTATGATCTGACCTTCTAGGGTATTAGTCACGAAGAAATTATTTATAGATTTGTTACTATGCAAAATTTGATGCAACAATTTTTAGATCATATTTGAGCAAAAAATATTCAGCTTTGTCACGATATCTCAAAACTACTGGAACGATTTTGATTGACTGTAACACCAGTAATAATATATTTATACTATGATTTTCCGGGCTATTGAGCAAACCAAACGTTTGGAAGAAGAGTAAGAAGATCACCGCTCAATAGCTCGGAAAAACATGGTATAAATATGGACACCGGCTGTGAAAGTCTACATTTTTAACCAGAAATAAAAGATTTTGGGCATAATTCCAAAGTCCAAAGAAAGAAGCATTTTAGTGTTTTTAGAATATTTTCTTAAATTTTGTATATTCCATGATTTTTGATGAAATCTGCATGGCAAAAGAAATTAAATGGAATAGGCTAGTGAAAGATTTTTTCTTAATTCAACCGTATACGACAGTGAATAGTATTAATGTGGATAATCATGGTAAAATTTTGATTTAATAATAACAATAATAAGGAGCAATAACTGTCAATGAACATATCAACAAAATGTTGATCCAAAGGACCGCCAAAACACTAGGAAAAAATACAATAAATCAATGAAAAGAGCGAAATATGGACACTAACTCGCCAGTTTTGTTTATACAATGTTTTAGTGATATAAGTAATTACCGAATTACTTGATTTCAGTCTTACTCGCTTTTTAAATTTCCATTTTTTTTTATCATTTCTCTGTTTTTGTTAATTAAAAATAGTATCCACAAATACCACCAGGATCAAAATTTTCAATTTTAAAATAAAAAATACATTAAATTTTACATAAATATGTATTTTCCAGGTTTGTAATAATTCTCTGATTTATCCCTGCCGTTTTCACAGTTTCAATTTTTCTTGACATTTTAATTAAATATTCATAAGATTTGAAAAAAAAACATTTTTAATTGATCTAAAATTTCTCAAATACTATTAAACGTATTGCGAACCTACATGTTCATTTGAAAGGTGAAATTTTGGATTTTCTTCAATTTGTTTTTCAAAAGAAGTTATATTTACATAGAAACATATTAATAAAGTATCAAAACTTCAAAGGTTGCATTGTGTCGAAATTATACACGTATCTATCAATGTTTCATCGACTATTATCTCTTATTAATATGTTATGATTTGTTGCAAGCACACACCTACTCTCGATTCATTTTAGGAATTCCATGTACTCTGCATTCATATTGATTAGTCAACTGATGAATGATAATGTAAGTGCTGAGGCCAATTATTGTTCATGATTGTCTTCTCTTTAGGAGCTAATTCATTTTTGTGACTTAATGCTGGCTTTGTCTAGTAGTAAACTTAAGCATTGTGACAGCTTTAGTGAAAACTCCAATTTTTAAAATTTTTTGACTGGAAACGACACGACTTCGAAACTTTTTATTGGAAAACTGTGTAGAATGAACTTTTCTCTATCGACTGGTGAAACCGTTAATCCTGATCTCATCCTGTTCTGAAGATATTGGATGCACAGCAAGAGCTTAAGCGTTTTGACAGCTACATGTGGGATCTTCAACTTTGAAAATTTTTGAACTGGAAACGACATTACTTAGGGACGTTTTACTTGAAAACTATGTAGAATGAACTCAATCGACTAGTAAAACTGCGAATTCCTATCTCATCCGATTCCGAAGATAATGCTTGCAAAGCAAGAGGTTAAGATTTGAGTCACTATAGTCTTTGAACATTTTTGAACAGGAAACGACATGACTTAAGGAATTTTTATTTGAATGAATCTTTTTTTTATTGAAAACCACGAATCCTTATATCATCCGGTTTCGAAAGCTTAAGAATTTGGACAGGTACAGGTGCGATATCAGATTTTGAAAATGTTTGGACTGGAAACGACATGACTTAGGGACTTTTATTTGAAAACTACAGAATTAACCTTTCTCTATCGACTGCTAAAACCACGAATCCCTATCTCAACCGGGTCCGAAGATCTCGGATTTAAAGCAAGAGCTTAAGCATTTTGGCAGCTACAGGTGCGATTTTCCACTTTGAACATTTTTGAACTGAAAACGACTTTTAGGACTTTTTATTTGAAAACTATGTTGAATGAACTTTCTTCTATCGAATGGTGAAACCGCGAATCCCTAACTCATCCGGTTCTGCAGGTATTGAATGGAAAGCAAGAGCTTAAGCATTTTGACAGTTACAGGTGCAATCTTTGATTTTGAAACTTGTTGGACTGGAAATATCATGACTATTTATTTGAAAACTGTATAGAATACATCTTTTTCTATCGATTGGTTAAACCCTGAATCCTTATCTCATTCGGTTCCGAAAATAACGTTTGCTAAGCAAGAGGTTAAGTATTTTGATAGCTACAGGTGCAAACTTTGACCTTGAAAATTTTTGGGCTAGAAACGACATGACTTTTGGGACTTTATATTTGAAAGCTGTATAGAATAAACTTTTCTCTATCAACAATTAAAACCGCGAATACCTATCTCATCTGGTTCCGAAGATAACCTTAATCATTTGGGTCACTATAGGTGCGATCTTTGACTTCGCAAATTCTTATCACATCACTTTTTATTTGAAAAATTTGCAGAATAAACCTTTCTCTATCGACTCCTTATCTCATTTGGTTCCAAAGATATCTAACGCAAAGCAAGAGCTTGAGCATTTTGACAGCTACATGTGCGATCTTCAACTTTTGAACTGGAAATGACATGACTTTTTTTATTTCAAAATTGCATAGAATAAACCTTGCTCCATCGACTGGTAAAATCCCTATCTCATCCGGTTCCGAAGATAACGTTGAAGTTTTTCCCCAGTGTTTTCATCCTTGTTTTAAAAAGAACTCATTTGTTCTTGTAAAATAACCCTAAACATAGGAAAACTACAATTAAAGAAAAAAAAACAATTATGTTTTTATATCAAACTTTAGATATCCCACCGTCTCATTGAAAATGTTTCTAAATACGTTATAAATTGCATTCAAACTTCCTCTAATAATTTTTTTTTAAACATTAATTTGAAATCGTAGAGCGATAATGTTTGTCTATCTAGCTCTAAATTCTTTTATATTTCCTTTATTTTTAAAAATATTTCTAACTACAATTTTTTTCTAACAAAAGTTAGTTCTAATTTAATTTTACAGAATTTATTTTTGTGAAATCCTTAATTATTTTGGTTGAAAAAAATTTAAAGCAAAACTTTATTTGTAAATTACAGTAGCTGGTACTTCAACTTGTTATTTTTATCGTAAAATGTGAAAAGTTCCGTTGAAATTGAACTAAATTTGTTCTAGAAATTTTTTAAATGGAAACCAAATTGTTTCTCAAAACTATTGACTGTATTGCAATATGTTTAATTTCTTTCAGTTACTTCAGTGCCAATTAAGATGAAAAATAAAGTAATAATATTTTTATATAAAACACAAAATGGTTCATATTAAGGAATTAGTTTTTTTCATTCAAAAATTTAACCCCATAAAAATGGAATTAGATTTATAGCGTCCAGAAGAATCGGGAGGAAATATTTTTATACTGATAACAATTTTTTTCCTCAAAGCTCCCATTTTCCCACACCAAAATTAATTTGATTCATTGCTGATAAAATATTAACATTTGTTTTTAATTTGACTCTAGAGTAATAGCTCTATTTATGAACTACACCGCTTTTGAACGCGTACATACTAATGAAAAAATATTCCTCTATGCTGAATATTACGAAGGTAGTTTTAACTAGTTATGAAATGTTGAACACTAGTATGTAATAGTGGAATGCGATTTTTTAAAACTTTCAGTTCAGTTATTGCATGCTTCAGATTTTTAAGCTTTTAAACTTAATAAAAAATCGTGATAATTACGTAAAATAATAATATAAGGAGTAAAGGTGTGAAAGAGGTGTAAATGGGTAAGCAATATTTGGAAAAAAAACGATTTTAGGGCACAGATGGGTTATTCTCTTACAGTGCCCGCCGATGGAGTAAAAGGGAAGACTTGGGGTCCGAGTACCTGTCATCAGCGCGAAAGGGGACAAATACCTTTATTACGACCCGCCCCAAGACCAGGCGGTATCTGGTCAAAAAGTGCCCCAAATTTGGATAAACCTAGGACTGTTCTTAGCAGACCTACACATGACATAGGTAACACAACACCTACAACTCCTGATAATAAAAGTATTGGTGATAAAGGTGATAACATTCATACTTCCACTCTTCAACTTTTTAAAAATAAAGTAACCGCTTTTGCATTATCAGAGTTTAAGCCATTTCGAGGCTCTTGGCGTAATAATAGTTATCCCGCAAATAATGCTTCTCTAACGCCAAGTTCTGTATTGGTGGGGCAAAATCGGCTCAGTCGGTCTATTGGGAATATTAGTGAATCACATTATGATACTGTGTTTAGCACTAAAACTTTTGTAATTGCCAAAGGCGTTAGCAATAACAATTCGGTCAGTTTTGCTAAGAATTATGCTAATTTAAGCGACGTTCATGACGACACGGAAAGTTTACTTCAAGATTAATTTTTTTTTTCAAACCAAAACTTATTACTATTTTATTTTTATACCAAATTTTTTATTAAGGTATATCTGAGGACAATCTACACAACATTGTCTGTAAGTTTAATTTAAAAAAACAACACATTTCCAAGTTTTATGTTAAGTTTTAAGCACAGTAGCTTGTATGTTCTTATATTTTTCACATATTTTTATTTCAGCTTCTGCAAGTTTTATTTCTTTGTGTAGTTTTGATTTTTATTATAATATTGTAGTTAGTTTAGGTTTTAATGCTATGAATGTTAAATTTAATTTAAAAAAAAAAGTTTTATGCTGCTTGAACACGAATGCTCTTATCTCTGTCTTGATTTGTGTACTATAAAGTGTTCAAGTTGTGTAATCTTTTGGTGATGGTTTTACTACATGTACGATTTTTTAAATAAACATTGTAATAGTGTTTTTTAACTATGTATTTTTTTTTGAGAAAGTGCATGTGCACTCATCCTTTATAACGAGGTGTTAAGCGTTTGAATGATCCTTACTTACAATTTCTAAACTTTTAAATTTTCAAATTTTCAATTTTTTTACTAAAAATGGGTTTGCTTTTGTGTTAACTCGAGTTTATTTTTTTTTTAAATGATAAAACTTTTTTCAAGCAAACCTTTGTTTTTTGAATTTAAAAAAAAAGTGCTTCCTTATTTTGCTAGTACTTGTATGTAGCTTCCAGTTTTCGTTTCAATTAATTTTAATATTGTGAGAGCGTGCTAGAGCGTTGTATGTTTGGCTTAACAGATTTCGTACCCCCTGAGGATTGGGGTCCCGAATATCCCATACCCGGAACCATCAGGAACAATGTGCCTATGCCAACATTGTACAGCGCGGATGGTAAGTATTTTCCTTTATTTGATTTCGATTCTAAACGAATTTTCTAATCAGGACTGAAATCGAGACATAAACTGAGCATTATCGAACTGGTTTTGTATAATATGGCTGCTTTACTTGCGGGAGTTGCAACTGGTTACGATGTGCGATTATCGAACGTTTCTCCGGTACATCCTCGCCTGCAACCAAATAGGTAACGGTTTTGGTATTTTAAATTTACTTTATATACCTTAGGCGGTTATTAAAATTGGTTTTTGATCGAAATTTAAGATGTTACATAACGGACGTACACTAATATTATCCTTTGAAATATTAGGTAAACACTTATTACCAGAACAATTTCCTTTTTACTAATTTGATTAAACGTTAGTGAAATTAGTATTCTCGGGGTTAGATGCTGGGGCTTAATCATAATGAATATTGTAATGTTTATGTAGTTTTTAATTAGAAGTTAGTAACAAAAGCTAATTTGTGTTCCACTTTAGGAGCATGGTGTTTTCGTGAAAAAGTGAGTTTTAGCCAAAACTAATTATTACAAATTTGACGAATCATTGCACATAAAATGGGACAGTATTGAAATCTTGGAAACTCAACGCCAAAGTTTCTAGAAAAGTTTTTGTTGTGATTGGAATTTGTCTACTTTCGGAAGTATGATGAATTGATTATCAATTTGATGAGTATTTCAAATTAATAATTATTAAAAATTTCTCATAAGAAAAACCGTTGTCATAACATAACATAACGTTAGGTTTAGCAGTCAGCTTTAATTATCTAATGGATTTTTAATTCAATTATGGAAGAAATGGGATCGTAATTTAAAAAATTATATTAATTTCCCTGTCGATATATTTGTGGTAAATTTTGTTGTTATAGGACGTATGTCACATAAATAAATAAATTTCAACAAAGAAGCCGCTTACCTAAATGATTAGCACGCCAATATTAAGAATTTCTGAATGTATTGCTGAACAATTTTAAATTTCTTATATTTTTAACCTGGCGGAAATAATAAGATACCGAAATTAAACCAACTAATCAAACAAAAAATTAATAATACTAGAATTATGAATAGAATAGAATAGGATCGTTTATTTTGTCCTTTATGTTAAATAAAAGAATTCGACTACACTATATTTTTTTAAACTTAATTATTATTCTTTTTTCTTCATCCATTCTCTTCTATCCATTACTTCCCTCATCTATTTGACTCCTTCCTCATTATCCCCTAACAGTATCCTTCTATCTCTTTCTTCCACTCTCAGTTCATTACATCCTTCTTTCATATGGTCTAAGTTCTCCCCTCCATCTCCGCAAAGTCTGCACAATCTATTTTCATCCTTCCACCATATCCCTTTCTCAATTTCCCACTCTTAAGTCTTGATAACACACTTTTCTCCTTCAATTCTTCCTTTCCTATTACATAACGTGGTGTCCCTTCTATAAT
Organism: Abscondita cerata; assembly: GCA_030710515.1. Lineage (NCBI taxonomy): Eukaryota > Metazoa > Arthropoda > Insecta > Coleoptera > Lampyridae > Abscondita > Abscondita cerata. The sequence goes on along the minus strand of JALBCR010001553.1, from coordinate 41,623 downwards.
GATACTTTTCCCTTTTTTTATTCTTGAATCACAATCTTTTTATCTCATCTCTCTCGCATAACTTCCCCTTTCATAGAATAATCTTCTTTCCTTTCACCATAATTTATTTTTTGAGTTTCTATCTCTTTCCAACATTCGAATAATATTTCAATCTCTTTCCTCCTCTCCATCTTTTTGTCATACCTCACCGCTTTTCTTCCTGTTTGGGTCCTTATCTTCTCAATTTTTGCTTCCTCTTGTACTACGTATGCTGGTTTTCCTTTCTAATCCCAATATCCACTTGTATACCTTCTAGTTTTACCGATTCCTTCCATCCCCACACCTCTGCTCCGTACATCATCACTCCTTTGACTATCCTCTCGAATAACCACCGATTTTTTTCCAAATCTTTCCTGAATATTCGTTCCCCTATTCTCCACACTTTTACAATTATAATATTTCCTTTTCTTTCCAGTTCTCTTATTTGTTAACTATCCTTGTTATCGTATTTTAGGAAATATTCTAGATCTAGATACCTGTATTTGTCTACTATCTCTGTTTCTTCCTCCCCCTAACGCCATGATACTTGTTTTGTTCACGTTTTCGTCTTTTTTATCTTTTAAGTATTTCCTTAGAGTTTTTATTACACTTTCATATCTGCTTCACTTTTTGCTATAGGAACTATATCGCCAATACCCATACTTTTTTCTTCCTACCACTATTACTCCCACCTGGTGTCTGTCTAATTCCTCTTTTACATCCCCAATGTACAAAGAAAATAAACAATGTCTTCCCGTTCCCTTCCCGTCCTAAACTTGTTCCCTATCCCCTCCACCCAATTTTGGCTCTGCAACTCGTGTCCTCATAAGTCTCCTTCCCCACATCTATTACATCCTCACTGATCTCTTTTTTATTCATCCTATCCTACAAAAATCCTCTTTCCACCTTATTGAACGCAACCTTCAGATCTAAAAATATGTCGAACACTTTCTCTCTTTTCTTTTCCATCTGTTTGTCAATTAAGTGTTTTAGTACGTATATACAATTTTTTTATTTACTTCCCTTTCTTCTTAGAATCTCGCCATATGCTTTGTATCCTACGTTCGTTAAGCTTATCCCTCTGTAGTTTTTAGTTTTCCTCCTATGTAAATTGGACATATTATTGTCTCCCTCTATTGTTGAGGTAGTCCTTCCCCTTTCCATATCATTTTATATGTTTTTTCATTCCCTCCTTTCTCCTGTGAATCTCCACTGCTCCCTCTGTGTCCCGCCTGAACCTCCCGCTTTGCTCATTTTTAGTTTTTCTATATATTCTTCTAATTCCTCCCTCTCTGCTTCTCTTCTTTGTTTTAAATTTCTCTTATATTTTCGTCCGTTTCTCCTAGTAAGCTCTTACAGTGTTCCTCCCGAATTTTCCTCATTTATTTTTATTTCCAACCTTCTTTCTCTTTTTCTTCATCTTTTTAAAAACTTTCAAGTCCTTCGTTTTTTATTTCGCCGACCTCTTTTTCCAATCCCTAGAATCATGAATAGAATTTAAGCTTAATTTTTTTGAGAATATTTTAGATGTTCCATGTTCTTACTTTTTTTCAGAAGGTGTAACGTATTGTAATTTATAGCCTCTCTCATTTAGAAAATAGTTATTATATGTATATAACACAAGGGGTCTGTCACACTAACAACCCTATTCTTATTTCTGATATTACTGCCGTAACTTCCTAATTATTGCTGAAATTTACTCCTACTTTTAAAATTCTACTAATATACCACGTAATAATACCCGGGGTAATACAGTTCTTCCTCTAATTGTATATCAATTTCTTTCTGGTTATGGGGAATTTCTTCGGGGTCCTCAAGCTCATCTATCACGTCACCTGATTCATGGAGTTCCGTAACTTCAGAACTTTCATCAGATTCAGAAGTATCTTCTTCTTTTGCCGAATTCCTTTGCGTTTTTCTCAGAGTCTTGCTTCTATTTATTATACCTTTTGGTGTTTTTTGGTTAGTGTTTTTATGAAGGTTTAGTTTTGGGTTGTACATGTCCCTGACACGCAAGAGTCGATCTGCGGACAATCTTCCTTTTCTTCCGACAAATAGCCAACACATACTAGATCTTCTTACTGTTTTTTGTTATCCGTTAGTCAGGGTAATTAATTAGTATCATTCCCAACTCATTGCCATTTTTAAGCGAATCTGATTTTGCTCTTTAATATCATCAGTCGTAGGGTATTGAGCATTATAAAGAATATCTCCTGTTCCAAGTTTTTGAGTTTTCCGCGGAAATACAATATTATCAGCTGTAATATAAATTACATATCTAGTAAATCAGATTCTACATTTATATATCTTTTCTAGACATTTCAGAAATAGAATGTACGGCAGTAGGTTTGTATTTCTTAAGTTATAACAAAAAAAAACGTAAAGGCTCGCTGGTATGTCAACAACCAACGCTAAATGAAAATTTTAATAATCACCCGTCAGCTCTTTAGAGTTTATAATTTGTTATGAAAGAATTGTTCAATTCTTACAGTGGTTACGCATTTTTGCATGATGAAACTCAAATGTATTGAGAGTTGCCCCTGAAAACCAGTTGAAAACGTGTTGTTTATAATACATTTTAATTGCCTGAAGATGGCTTTTGTTAAAATTGATAGTCAAAACTAGTCAACGACAAAGGACTACAAGAAGTTTCGTTTATTTTATTTCTCGTGTAACCTAAAATTAAAAGAGAGTTGAACATGGGATCGCATGCTTATTAGTCAGACTCACTTACCTCGACGATCACGAGATCATTTAAATACGGGATCATTTTGTGGTTGTAGTTATGCAGTATGGTATATTCAAACGAAATTTAATGTTGTTTTAATTAACTGATTTATTATTGTATTGCCATCCAAAATGAGTTTGCATGTAAACTTTCAAAATACCAGTTGTTCAGTGCTACTGCTACTTTTATTGGCAACTTAATGGGAGATGCTTTGTCAACATCATGTGAGTTTAGCGTTGAAAAAAATGTCTCAAAATCTGAGCTCGAATGAATATATATCCACGAATAAAGTACTAATAATATTTTCCAGATATTGTCTTTAGAGTGTATTTGTTTTATGTTTTTACAATACATACCGTCAAAAATACTTGTTGTACAGAGTAGGGGAGACCAGGGAGGCTTGAGTCAGAAAATTGATTTTGTCAGAATTTTACCATTTACAATTCAAAGATAATATATATTGCAAATTGATTTTATATCATTTAGCTAAACTTTCTATATTTTTTCATGCTTCCTTAATATGATAAATAAAACGAAAATAAATGTTGAAAATAATGAAAATCAATGAAGATTTTTATAATAGCGGAAGTCTACACCAAATGTTAGTGATGATTTTACTCTTTCTGTTCCACCGACATTTTTGGGAAGAGGTAATTTCAAAATGATATCTTGTTCTTCGACTGAAGATATATCGTCCATTGGTGGATAGATGAATTTCCAGGTAGTTCCTTGACGACGTAAAAATTTAATTTCGTATTCATCACCTTGTTTTGTTAAAACACACCCCACGTAGTGAATAAGTGAAGACTTTGTGGTAAATTTGACTATAACAAAGTCTCCTACTTGGAGTGTCTTGACATCCTCAAGAGCTTTAATTTGGAGCATTTCTGCTTCATAGTTCTCAAAATCTGATACATCTTTGCTGCTTCCACCTGATTGAGTTAATTCCTCTTCATCACTTGAAGAAGACTGAGGTGGAGTAGCAGATTTCTGTACAGATCTATTCTTTCGTGAAAAAGGTGGCCTTCTTTCAGAGGAACTTTTCTAATCTTTCGAGCCCTTGCTTCAGCCTCTATAGCTTCCTTTTCAGGCGTGTCGGTAAGAATTCTTGAAGAACCACGTTTTGGTCTTATTAATTGTTTTCGTGGACCTGCCTTTGGGAATGGTCGTAAAATTTCAGGACTAACAAGACTATTCTTAGTGATGACATTTTTTCTTGCTCTTGAGCTTTTGACGTTGAGGCTCTACTCTCTGGAATATTCTCTTGCATTGAAATTTTCTCTGGCTTGTCGATTGGTGGTGCTTCATTCTCTTGAATGGAACTGGTAGTTTCCAGTGGTCGATCAGTCACCATACTAGACATGAAATCAATGTCGCTGAATACTTCACGATTCAAAGGACAAATTCCGCTTGATGTAAAACCAGAGATAATATTTTTGGGAGTGAATGCTAATTCAAACGCTCGACTAGCTAATAAAGCAATATTATAGATGGACAAAGTTTGACCTGGACTTGAAACCATCCATGATGCACACTGAGAATTATAAAAATTCTTAAACGGAAAATAGAGCGACACATCCAAGGGCTGCATTTTATGACTGCAGTGTGGTGGAAATGTTAACATCACAATCCCATTTTCCTTTGCTTTTGTCAGAGAATCTACGGAAATATGACTCTCGTAGTTATCAATTAATAGAAGAATTTTGTTTTCTACGGAGCAACCACTATGCTTTATTAAGTGTTCCAAAAATGCAATAAAATTTTCTGACGACATCCATCCACTGGGGTGAGCAGCACCAGCACTTCCTGGAAAAGCACCACTCAACATATAGTCCTTGAAATTTACTCGTGGAAAGACGAAAAACGGAGGGATGAATCTTCCTCCAGCACTAATGCCACAACAAGCAGTTACTAATGTGCCGCGTTTAGCAGACGTGACGTTTCCAACCTGTTTAACGCCTTTAGCTGCCAGCACTTTAGGTGGTTTGTGTACGGTTGTAAGCCCAGTCTCATCAATATTCCATATCTGATGAGGTTCAAACTTTTCGCGTTTGAGAACCGTTTCCAAATTGTTGAAAAACATGTTAACATTTGTGCGGTTGAAACTTGTACATCGTGACAAACTGGTAGACTCTGGAGTCCTCAGCGATAACTCTGGATGACGATGTCTGAAGCCGCGATACCAATCATAGCCAGCAATGGATTTTTCATCCCATTTTATAGGATATTTTTTATGATTGGCCTTAGCAAATTGGAAGGCCAGTTGACGTGCACATGTGACTGTTAAACCATGATGCATCTGCGAAGCACGGACTAGGTAATCTGATAGGAGAGCTTCTTCTTCATGGGTGAAAACTAATGCAGTTTTAAAATCCGGTGAATAAGAAATATTACTATCAGGTATGCTGGAGTTCCTCTTTTTACATATCTGTTGAGCGTCTGCTTGTCTATATCATATTTTCTTGCAGTTGCACGTAATTTTGCTCCCCAAGAACTTCATCCACCGCTGTTCTCATAACGTCTGGTGGAGGAATTACTCGTTTAGTCTTTTGACCCAGAAATGAGGCATATTGATTCTGAAACAATATTATAAAATTGTGTTGAATCACTTTGAAATAACAACTTTTAAGTTTATAAAATAATGTTTAATCAGTGGAAATATGAAATAGAGAAGGTTGAGACGTCTCATGGCTCCCCGAAACAACTGTCTCATGTCTCCCTATGTAGCGTTTTACAGAATACTGTAACATAAAATCATTGTTAAACCTCTAATGTACTTGAAAGTTATATAAAAGATTGAGAACATACCTGTGGTCGTTCTATCTGAAGAATCGCTTTGAAATTCCACTTCAATTTGCTACAAACTACCACAATATTGAAGAATATAATTTTAGTTTTAGCGGCAATTTACCACATGCACCAACAACAACGTTTTACAAACGACTGATGCCGTTACGCAGGTAACGTGGTGGGGTATTCAACCTAAACTATGAACTACTAACCACCAGATGACTCTACTTGACCGATTTTAGTAAATAAATGCAGTGTCTCATTCCTCCCCTGTCTCAAGCCTCCCGGGTCTCCCCTATGGAGTTTTTAGGCTAATCAAGCGTCAACCCTTTATAAGAGGTGCTGAGCTAGCTATATACCATCGATCCAAACAAATAAATAAGGTGGGATAGGGATTTGCATTTAATGCTGCAAAACGTCTTGAAATGTCCTGCTCATATAGAGATTTCTTTCTTTCAATTCTCGGATCAAATTCAGAATTGTTCGATAAAAAGCCATCATGATGGTCTCTTCTAGTTTGAGTATCTAATAATAAATTTTGGACATCTGATTCTGTTCTTTTTTGCCATTGAAATCTTATTTTTATTTATTAATATTGTTTCCGACAGAACAAGGTAGGTACGTTCTAAGGACGTGAAACATTGCATCAAACTATAATAGAGTGTTTTTAATATTACAATGGTCTGGTGGTTCATACACACAGAGGAAATTGGTCGATAGAAATACTAAACGAAAATCATCTCATTCCTAAAACAACTATTGCCTTTAATCGTAATGTAAAGCTACTGGTTTTGAAATACATGGATGTATTGCAATTTTCTTGTGTTTAAGCGTTCAGTATGGTAGGAACTGTGCACTTAATAAATGATTCTAGTTTGTGCTACCAAATCGCTTCTCAACTCTTGTATTCTTCGTTCGAATTTTTGAAATATCGAAAAGTCTTTATTAAGCAGATTTAAATTGCGTTGAATTTCCGTTACATGGAAATATTGTTTTTTTGTTTAGTGTGTACGTGACATTTGCTCGGTTTTCTTAACTTGCAGGGTTGAAAGATGCGGTAAATTCGTTAGCCCATCTTGAGACAAAATTTCTGCTGTATCATTATATTTCCCTGACTGTAGTTCGAAGTTTTCTTCGTCTAAAAGTTCTAGTGGCGGTACGTTTAGTCGTCATAAGAAAGGCCTTTTTAAGGTAACGGGAATGAAGTAAATTACGAGTGTGAAGTTAGTTAGGAGTGTTATTCCTGGTTTCGCAAGTGTGCGGATAATATAATTTCTTCATACCGAAATATGTAATCTTCGAAGTTTCTGGGAATTTAAGTTCATACCTAGTTTTCGTACCACAAATATAATTGCCTAGCCTAGTGTAGCGTTTATCAAGAAGAATTTATTATGTCGATATGCCAGTTTTTGGAGTCTATTAAAAAGAATGACTTTAATACCACTTTTCGACTTCCGGTTAATCTCTGCTAAAACCCGGTTCACCGAAGCCGTAATCTCTAGGTATTTATGTTTTCACTTAAGTAAATATATGAACAATACCGAAATTTAAAAGGGCTTTGAAACTCTTGATGTAAAAACATAAACCGTCGCGAAGTGTTAACGTATTTATGTTCATATTATTAACTTACGGTACGTTTTTTTAAATTCATTAATACACGACGCGTAAGTACAGATTTTATTACGGCTGATCTTTCCGTTTTAAATTGTACGAGAGTAACGAAGTTATCATTTATTTAGATAAGTTACTTATTAATGATTATTACCGATCACCTGATAAATTAGATTTCTTTTCACTAGTGTCAACTACGTATATACTTCGTATATCTATTTAATTTTTGTTTAATTTTGCTTTGTAACGAGCCTTTTTGATTAAATTCAATTAGAAGGTACCCTCCTGGACAGGGTTTCAGTGAACAAGGGCTGGAATCTATTTAACGTCGTGACCTTGTTTGGCGCCCTCTCGACTTTGATGAATTTAACGATTGTTATTGACGATTTTACTTCTACCTTATCATTTCACGAAAGTAAATCAAGTCGCGTACCACCTCCTCCACTGAGCAAGGGAGCAACCCTATTTACGTTACGTTTTTAATTGAAAATTGTCGTTAACTTCTTTTTGGATGTAACACTTTTCACGTTAACCCTGATTTGTGACGTGTTTAGAAGAAATAAAAACTATATGTTTTCTCTACAGAATTTTGAAGAACATTTACTATGCTGTTTTAACAAAGGTAAAATAAATTGCAGTTGTAGTAATTTATTTTGGTTTGCACTCGTAACTACATAATTATATAACAAGTTTTATGGAGAATCATAATAAAGATTAATTTAAATTTAGTCTTTGCATAAAAGGAAAGTTAGTTTGTTTTTTTTTAAATAACAAATTAATTCGGTTTAATACAAAATAAATATATTCAAAATGCGCCCACACTAGCACCACCCCTACCCTTCCACCATTTTTATATATCTTATTTTATTTGTAAAACTTTACTTACTTTGTGTTTCCTTCAGCTATTTTCTTCTTTCAATCACTTCCTTCATCCATTCTGCTTCTTCCCCGTTCTCCCCCAATATTGACTTCCTGCTTTTTCTTCCATTCTCACTACACTACACCCCTCTCACAAATGCTCTATGTTTTCCTAATTATCTACGCACATTCTTTTTGATTTTCTACCTCTTTCCAACATTCGTATAATAATATGGCATCTTTCTTGCTTTCCATCCTTTCCTCCCATCTCAACGCTCTTCTTCCTGTTTGTATCTTAATCTTTTCTAATCTTAGTTTTTCTTCTATCAAGTATCCTGGGGTTTCTCTGTCCAGACCTACCCCCCATCTCGAGTATTTTAGTTGTATCTTCTCCAATTCTTCCAATTTCTTCCACCCCCATGTCTCTGCTCCATACATCACCACACTAGTCTTTTAAACAAACACTTTCTCTTTTCAATATCTGACCCAAAAACCTTTCTCCAATTCCCCATACTTGTCTTAATGTACTGTTTCCTTTTCGTTGTAGTTGGTCAATATCTTTGTTATAATATCTAATGATGTACCCCAGATATCTGAATTTATCCAAATTTTCTATTTCTTCTTCTCCCCACCACCATTTAATTTTCCTCCCTCATCCTGGGAAAGTTATTTTTAATGAAAAACCAAGATTTTTAAATCAAAACATTTCTAGCAAAGCAAACTCTTAGAAAGTTTTTGGCATGAAACTTAAAATAAGGTTTAGGTTGAATAAAAACTAAACGATTTTTTTATTTACAGGCCCGAACACAATTATGAAGTACAACAATGGAGACCAATTGATAATCAAGAGTACGAGTATTCATCTTCTAGCGGATTCAGTCACAACACCTATCACGGACCCACAAAACACTACAGACCTCTGCTGACCGGTTCGCAACTTATAAACTTACATCACGACGAACAGAAACCGTTGAGATTTACCGATTCTCCACAACATCATTCGAGCAATATCACACCAAATCCTTCTCCACGAAGAAAATCAAGTTCGACAAGCAACGATGGTTCGGAACAACTATATACACCTTACGATCGTGCAGCTACTATTTACATTCCCGGAGATTATCACGGTTGCCGTAACGATAGTATGCGTTGTTTGGGTTGTATAAACGCGGAAAAAGGTTTTTTAACTGCGTACGGGCACCATGACAATAACTATGGCGGGTACGGTTCGGACTATAGTGGAACAACCACTTTATACGGATATGGGACTGATTATGCTTACGATAACCCAAGTAGTTTAAGTAGTCACAGTAGTTCTAGGACTCCGCAGAAAATACCTTTGCACACACATAAACGTACACCTTCTAATGTTTCCAATGCTAGTTCAACAACCACCAGTGGTTCAAACGTGAATCCCAGTTTTCGTTTAGAAGATGAATGCAATTATACACCCACGCATTATTTTAGGACACAACCAGTAGAGTACGAATATGGTACGACGTTTTCACGACAAAATTCTCAAGATTCGTCTAATTTGGAAAGACCAACAACTCTCGAAACTAGTGGATTCACAAAGTTACGTTCAAGTTTAAAAAGAAATAATTATCAAGGAGGACAGGGACATTCTGGTGGGAATACGCCTACAAATCCGACGCCACCTGATAGTTTAACTAGTGATGACAGTTCATACGTATCGGCGAAAGATAGCAATAGTTCAGTAAGTCGTGTAAGATTTTCGCCTACTACACTTATAGACCTACCTGTACAAGGACAAAGTCAAGATACAACAATTCCTTTACAACCTCGTAGAACTAGGCAAAGGCCATCGATAGCCGATATGGAACGTGAATTTATGGCTTAACTATTTGTGGTAACGTGCACCTTCTGTAACTTTTTCAATTTTAATTTTATACTGCCTTGTACATAATGGAGTGTCATTGAAGTATCATTTATGTCTATAATTTTTTTTTCTTATAAATGTCCATCTCCTTCTAGTCAAACAAGATTTTCTTTCGTGCAATTCGAATATTTATATTACATTTTTTATAATCAAACTTTAGATCTATGAGATTTATTTGATACTTCAGCGACAACCACTCTAAGTACATACAATTCCTAAATAAAAATGTGTGTGCATACATGCCCCATGCTCAAAAATCAGTCTGCAAATAATATGTGATAGGAATCACAATCAATAGTGCCTAGTTTTTAATACGCAATGCAACACAAATTTCAAAGTGATAAGTTCGTAGTCATTCATGTGCAATTTCTTTTAATCTTGACGTGTTAGATAAAATTGTACGCGTATTTTAACAAAATTATGTAAACAAAGAAAAAATCAGCCTTAATTCGTATATATTAATGTACAAATTAAAAAAAAGAAATTATAAATTAAAAGCACAACTCATAATTATATGTTTGCCATATTCTTACAAATTAATTTTAATTTAGTAGCTTTAACTAAAAATTAATTGGTAGTGTAAAGTAGATTGGTGTTTGATTACAAAAAGTAAAATAACGTTTGAAAGACTGCTAGATAACATTCCATTTTGAAAATAAAATATAAACGCTTGTGCGTAATCGCACAATTTAAACTATATCATTTAATGACCAATTTTGAAACATTCGCAAATTATCATATTAGTATATTTTATCGTTTTTTTTATTGCAAAAAGGTAACGTCGAGAGTTTTAGATTGAAGAATTATAATGCATTCAATCTTGGTTATAGTTTTATGGATATGGCGTGACCGTTTGTTGAAATAGACACAAATTTCAGTATTCGTTTTATATACTTGTAATTGTATTACTGTAAATATATTATAAATAATGTAGGTAATTAAACATGTGGCTTCCATCTCATGGAGTATAATGTTTAGATATTTATTAAAATAATTGTAAAATACATTCCAGATGTCTTTATCACAAGAAAAATATTAATACTCAAAATGTGTGAATAATTGTAATAATTGACTCAAATATAATTTTTCAGAGCAATTTATGAGTATCATTAAACTTTTTTTTCTCTGAATAAGTAAAATGCAAACGAAATATAATGAGGTATACTCAACAGCAGTGAAGGAAATACTGAGAAGAATTAACACGAATGAAGAAACAAAAGACAGTTGAGTTTGCTGAACTAAATGAAACCATAAGAAAAAAACAAATTAAAAAAATTCAAAAAGTACTGTAACCCATTATGGGTAGAAACAAGATAACCACCGTAAAAGACAAAAATAGGGAAGTAGTAAGAGTGGTAGCATGTGTAATATAATATTTTGTGTTACCATGATTTCAGTAGTGTGTCCTATTTTTAATGTCTATTTAATGTCATGTGTTGGTTTTTAAATATACGTTAATGTTTTACATATTAATGCTCAATCGTAATACTTTCAGTTAAAATATCTACAGGTTATGGACCCAGAAGATACGATTGCGATTGTGTAGCAATAACATTAACACAAAAAAAATTTGAGTGTTACAACGCACAGTGGTTTAGGACCTGATGTACGCGATCGAAACCTGTAGCTCTCTAAATAGTTGACCAAATGGGTTGAAACAGCAACTTCGAGTCACGTAGCAACGACTGAAGAAAAACATTTTGGAGCAGCGGTTGAAAATGCGTGTACCGTTTAGGAAAAGGAAAAGAACTACAAAAATACTTTCTTTTACTTAAATAAACAATTCATGTTATATTTAAAATTGTAATGAAACCTTTAGTAATAGCATAATTATAAACAATGAAATACTCTTTAGAATGATTCTTCTTCCAAAAATTCTTCTTCACTTAAGTGTATTTCTTCCTCACGGGACAAAGTTTCTTGTTCACCTCTGTTAATAACCACTAATTGCAGTGTTTCGTCGTCTAACTTTTTATGTGGTCTTTGCGTGACACTAACTGACACTGGATCAGCACTAAGAATGAGTTTGTGAAACAGATCTTCCTTTACATTTTCTCCACTTATTTTTCTGGTGTGGTGTTGACGATATCGCCTAATGTCTTTATTTTTCGATTCCTGAGCCTCTTCAGATAGTTCACCAATAGGAAGAATTGCTTCTTTTACAATAATTGGACCATGCATCAATCGTTTTTAAACGGTACAACCAAAAACTATCGATATTGATTTCATAATTACTGTTGATTGTAAGCAAAATGATACTAAAGCGTTTAATCAACTCTTTGTCAATTCCAGTAATTTCAGCTGATAGAGATGGATTTGAAAAGAAACGTCTAGCAGTATTTCCATCATTTGTATTTCCAGATTCAGTTTTTGGAATGCCGACAAGAAGACCCATTTTTTCTCTAAAATCTCTAAATTCCACATTTGCTGAAATATGTAGTAAACATTGAAAACAACTAATATAAGAATGTAAAATAGAGTCCAAATTGTAAAGGGTTTGGATCGACTGGCAGTTGTCGAAAAGACACTATATAGTTCATTTGTGAAATTTTCGCTCCGCAAACAGTAATTCATGCTTGAAGTTTATGTCAGCGCATTGCAAACATTACCATCCACCATTTTAAGCATAATTTAAAATTTACTTGACCTACTGGAGTGTCATATAAATTTTCAATTTCACTTATCACAGCTGCTTCCTCTTTTTCTGATACATATATCTGCACTTTTATGCACCCATTGAAGTCTTATTGGACGACAATATCTCTTGTAGGCAGGTCGGGTATTTTTCCATATAATATCAGCAGTTCTTTCATCGATTATTTGAAGCGGTACCAAGGGTGTTGTAAAATGCTTTCATCTGCACGTGATGCGTCTTGACTTTGCTGTTTATACGCGGTGCATCCCGAACTGCCGTCAAAACCCCACTTACACAATAAAAGTAATGAACTAGCTTGTGGTTTAGGTGAAACACATTTTAAAATGCTTTATTCAATAAATTTTGTAAAAATACTTCACACTTTTTTTCGGATATTAAAATTTGCGGAGGATAAAAATGTTTCTTTTTTTCTAGAACTTTATAATATGTCGGATATAAATCACGTTTAGCTTCATTTCTTAATGTGTTGTACTGTTCTTTAGTCAAATTTGCAGAAATAAGAAGTGCTACGGCTTCTTCTAATGAATAACTTGACTGTTCATTCCCTGGAGATCTCCAATTAGTTAAAATTCGCTTCGATCGTGAAGGTATTGTTGTTGTGGTCAAGCTCCAGCTATATCACCACTTTCTCTTAGCTTCATTGATGTTGCAAAAATTAATTCAGCAATCGGTGTATCTTTTTTTAATTGTTGAGTATTTCGACGTTTACCTACCACTGAAGCGTCCTCAAATGTTTTGGATGGTCTGCCTCCGCTAGTAGAAAAAAAATCAGGAATTTTATACAGAATCTCTTCAGGAAATTTTATTTCTTCTTGCAACCAGGCGCCAAATTTGGTCAAGAAGCGATTGTTTGTTCTCTGCGCACATTTCCAATTTCTAAAATAAGAAGAAAAAACGATTCTCTGGTAAAATTCACAAGAGTTTTTGTTGCAGTTTCATCACCATTTGTTTGAACATGCTCTTTTAGGAAATCAAGAACTCGATTCTTTAGCATTTCAGTGGATTCTTCATAAAATTCCATAATATTTTCATGCAGGACCATACGTGTAATTGGCAGTTTTTCCATGGCCACAACTCGGCAGTTCGAGAAAAAAACTTAAAAACAAAAGAAACTAACAAAGTTTATAACTAAAAACACCGATAAAAAGACTTATAAAAACACACTAACAATTGACAAGACAACCAAGAATGTAAATGACAAGTCCCTTGACATGCCCAAAGCACATTGCATCACCATTGCTATAACTTTTTACGCACATAATTTCTATGTGACACGTAGCAATATCCACGACACGCAAAATGTATAGGCTCTAGCTATAGTATAGGTAGGTAGGGGCGGGCAAATAAGCTTTAATTATATTGAAGACTCATTGCTGAACAATAGCATTATGACTACATTTTGTCCTATGCTGTCTTCCTTAATGATTCTTTAAATAATTATCTAATTCATAAGATAAGTGGATATAATTGCATATAGGACCATATAGGACCCTGAGCCAGCAAACGATAAATTTCTAATATTTGTAATCACACTAAATAATTCAATTAAGATAGGATTTTCATTATAAAACCATATAACAGTTATATCTTCAAAGAATTTCTTAGAAGAAAGCCACAAATTTGTAACTTTAAAATCCTATTATTTAAAAAATGTGAACTTTACAATGTTTGGAAGTGCGGATCATTTTCAATTCCCGATCTAAAAGTTGATACAATATGTGATAAAAATATTATATCATAATTTTACTACGATCGGGAAAAGTTGAAGTTGTCGGTTTCGATCGCTTATATCAGAACCTAAACCACTGTGCAACGGTTCTGTGGTTTAAGTATTCCACGTGAACATAAAATTTCAGGAATTATGGCAACGACCAAGAAAACTGTAATTAGAGTAAGTACACCTACTTTTGGAAAGTTGGTGGGAATGGAAAATTACCAAAATTGGAAATTTGCCATGGAAATGCAGCTGATCCAAGACAAGTTGTGGAAGTGCATTGAATCGGAAAAAAATGAAGATAATACTTCAAAAATGGTAGATGCTGAATTAGACAAAATTTGTAAGGCACGTATTAGTCTAATGGTTGAAAGTTGTTGCTACCCGCTTTGTGTAAATGTGACAACAGCCAGGCAATTGTGGCCTGTGGGGATAACTTACAAAAAACGTATGCGTAAAAGGATCTAATAAGGAGACTAGGTTTGTTGAAATCCTTGTTTGCATTAAAGTTGGAACAGAATCAATGGATGCTTTATGTCAGTAGAGTTCAGTAATTAGGAGATATAAGTAATTCAATTGAAAATGAATTTCTTGCAGTAATTCTGTTAAATGGTTTACCCTTAATGTATGATCCGATGCCTTTGGAAATTTCAGGTGTCGTTTTAACCTCAGATTTGGTAAAACGAAATTTTTTACAAGAGAGTTTTAAAAGTGATTTGCAAGTGAGAAAGCATTATTAATGAAAAGAAAACAAGTAAATCGCAAAAAGAAGAAAAAGCCAAATTATGCGTGTTACAGATGTGGCAAAAAGGGTCACTTTAAAGCTGACTGTAAAGTGGTGTCGGCAAACAATATTCAAACAGTGAACATGCAAAGTGAAGAAGGTAAATCGAGAGACATTACAACAGTATGTACTGCTTTGGGAGCTAGTGCGGATAATGCAAGAAGCTGATATATTGACTCGGCAGCTACAAATCATATGACTAAAACTAAGGACTGGATTAACGGTTTCAATAACAACAAGACTGGTATTGAAATTATTTGCGCAAATAAACAGTCGCTTAGGACTAGTGGTACAGGTGATGTAGTTGTTAAATTAAGAAATGTTATTTATGTACCAGGGTTACCGGCAAATCATTATCTGTTTCTCAGATGACCGATAATAATTGGACTGTTGTGTTTACAAAAGATAATTGTCAAATATATGACTCCAATAGATTTAGGGGACAAGGAAAACCTCAATTTACAGCCAGTGCCGTTTTATAGTACGGGCGCGCGCCCGGGCCCGGTGTCTTCTGAGGGGCCCGGTCCTGCTTGCAATTTTTTAAAAAGTTTGAGAAAATTCTGCTGTGTAACATAAAAAATAGATAAAAAAAATAATTCTGTAACATTCCTAAAATAATAAAGCGAGCATTCGAAGTACTTTGTAATGGAAGCGCTGAGAATAAGTCACATTGTATTTACTGATTTATCAATTGAGGGGCTATTTACACAAACACCCATAGTCCAAAATATCGGTTTTACACAAATTAAAAAAAAACAGGATGCCTTCCTTTCATGGAGATGTATTAGTACCAAAATAGAGAATATTATTTGCAATAGGTTCATATTTGTACAAAATAAACTTAATGACTATTTATTTGTTGCTATAGAAACAAAAACAATGAAAATTGTAATGATTTTGAGGACTATGGTTGTTT
The DNA here is from genome assembly GCA_030710515.1 of Abscondita cerata. Classification (NCBI taxonomy): domain Eukaryota; kingdom Metazoa; phylum Arthropoda; class Insecta; order Coleoptera; family Lampyridae; genus Abscondita; species Abscondita cerata. Next base: position 25,648 of record JALBCR010001553.1, on the reverse strand, counting down.
TTATAAAAAATCAAAATTATTCTTTGTGTTTTATTTAGAAAAGTTTTTATCTTAAGGTATTAAATAAGTACACAACAAAAAAAATAATATCAGTAATTTACACCACCTCTTCTCCACTGCTGTTGTCGTCACTATCTGTATCTACCTTGGAAATATTGTCGTTTACACCATTATTTTTAACTAAGTTTAAATAATACTCCCTATTTTCGGGTTAAGTAACCAATCCAGAAAGTGTCTTCAGGCATTTTGCTTTGTTAGGTTTAATGGGTATTGGGCCATCATACAAATGTAAGAGGTTCAAGGCAGATGGAAACTTCTTCTGATTTCTTGTGTATATAGTTTCCCATGCACCCGAGTAGGTATGTCGAACTTTTATATGACGATGCGCCGATGAAACTTCTAGTATCTTTTAACTTCATGGGTGGTTTTGTCGTTTTCAAAAAGTAGGGCTTTAATGCTGCCTGGATATTAAAAAAACGTTCTTGTTTTGGGTTTATCACTTCAAATGGTGACGGGTTTATCCTTGCTTGCTTTACCAAAATATCCCACTCTTCCTGTATTTCAACATTGTGCTTTCTTTTCTTCGCTTCTATAAGACTAAAATCTTGCTCATTGGATAGCATTGAATGGCCTCGCATAGGAAAATAATACCTTACTGTTTTAAATAATTTCAGTCCATGTACCAAATAATATAAAAATTGGGTCATAAGGTAGTTCTTGTTTTGGCCCGGACAACCATCACTGAATAAAAGTAGAGTGTCATATTTTGAGCACTTTCCTGATTAAAGTAGTTTAATAATAAAGAGTAACATCATTTTGGCCTTTTTAGCTGTTAATTCATTATATAAGTACATTTTGACCTTATTACTTCCCACATCGTGCAATTTGAAAACATAATACCACAGTTGTGACGAAAAGAACACATCGCTTGTTCTGATGTGTGGTAAAGGTAGATTCTGCATATAATCGAACGATAAGCACATCACTTCACCTCTTTGGGATTTCTGTTTATATAAACGTTTTATTTCATAAAACTTGTCTGCTCTCGCTTGATGCAACTTTTTTCAACCGATAACTGATTGTATTCCTCTTCGTTTTTGCTAGCATTAATCCGTAACTGTAGACTGTCACAGATTGAACAGGTATCACTTCGTGGGAGCCCAAAGCTTATATTAAACTTCTGTTTAAAAATAGACCAGTATGCTACGTAAGACACATTGATTCGGTATCTTTTTAAGAACATTCTATACATTGTTTTCACTGAAAGTGTTTCGGGTAAGTACAACTTATCTGTACCTTTTTAAGTCTTACTATTGTTTCTTTTTTGGTTTTCTTTTCCCGTTTTCTCTTCCAGTTTGTTTTATTTTCACTGACAAACTCGGAATTGTCAACCAGCTGCAGCTCCATATTAGTGTCGACTGTGACATATAACTAATTTTATACAAAAACAACCATAGCCCTGGACATTGGTTATTTTTGTCAACAACTACTGTGAACTATGGTTGTTTTTGTAAAATAGGTGTATTTTCTCAGCCAGAAATATAAGGACTATGGTTGTTTCTGCTCATATAAGTCTATTAAAGATGTGCCTGAAGCTTAGCTCTACCGGAAAATACAGAAAACTGCAAAACCGATATTTTGGACTATGGGTGTTTTTGTAAAAAGCCCCTCAATTATTATACTGGGCTCCTATGGAACCCCGACCTGTTTAAGTAGAAATTATTGTTTAAAACTTCAAATTCTCATTGATAAGATGTCCTTACTTATTTATCCGTATGGTACATTTTAAGTATTGTATTGTGATGTAAGTGTTATGTATGGTGCCCCAGAAGATCAGTATAAACCTGTATAGTGTCCTTACTAAAGAACAAATACGAAAAATATAAAAATAATGTGACCGTAGTTAACGAGACTTGGCAGTAGGTAGTAGCCACCATAAAGTACTATATGCTCTACAAGGTTTGGCATTTAGATGTTCAAATGAAAATATGGATATTCAAAAGAAAGAGAACTATTTAAGCTGTTTAGCCTATCTTGTAAACTTTGATTAATGTTTGCCTGAATATTTAAACGCTTAGCCAATAAAGGTAAAGGTTCTGTGAGTTATTTGTCGCATCAAATATGTGACAAATTTATTCAAATTATGAAAAAACAATTAATAAAAACTTTTATAGAAGAAGTGACAACAGCAACATATTATTGCATCATTGTAGACTCAACCCCGACATAAGTCACTAAAACCAACTTACATTTATTCTTAGATATCTACGCAAAGGAGAAGTAATTGAGAGGTTTTTTCGCTTTATAAAAATTAAACAACACACTTCGGAAAATTTAAGTGAAATAGTAGTCGAGAAGCATAAAGAACTAGGGCTAAACATAGGCATACGATAATGCTTCGAACAAGTCAGATCAGAAAGAAGGGGCTCAAATTTTATGTGCGCCCGAGGCCCGAAAAGCTTTAGAACCGCAACTGTTTACAGCATTAAGTAGTGGAGGTTTATACAAATTGAATTCGGAACAGGTACAGCAGGAATGTGCATACTCTACTGGAGCAGTGAATAAAAATCTGTGGCATCGTAGGTTAGGTCATCTTCATGATCGAGGTTTGGAGAAACTTATGGATGGTTGGGCAGATGGTGTAAAGTATGTAAAAGATAGCGATGAACAATGTATTGCTTGCATCAAAAGAAAACATCATCGGGAACCTTTCAAATATTTAAGTAGAAAAAGAGATACCAGAATGTTAGAGCTGATTCATTCAGACTTATGTGTACCCATGACATAGAAATCCTTAGGTGGTGCGAGTTACATATTGCTACTAGTTGATGACTATACACGTAAGTTATTTGTGTATTTTTAGTGTCAAAAGCTGAAGTGATGTCGAAATTTCAACATTTTAAAAATAAAGTAGAAAATCAAACTGGCTTAAAGATTAAGACACTTCGTACAGATAATGGTACAGAATACTGTAATAAATATTTTAAAAATTACTTAGCACAATATGGAATTCAACACCAATGAACAATTGAAGGGTTTGGTGCAAAAAAGTGCATTTTTTCACTAAAACGACTTTGCGTCAGTCGCATATACTCATTGATACATGATATTCCACTACGTTTGGTGCAAAAATCGTCTACGTAAATAGCGTACAAATGTATTAAATGAAACCGTACACCTGACGTAGCCTATTATTGCTCCAAACGCGATTCTATTTCACAATCAGGAGCGAACTCGTTTGGGGCAAGAATCGGTTATGTGTTGCGCATGACCGCTTTTTGTCACCAACTGGTAAAGATAACCTAGAATATACAATATTTTCATGCGAGTACAGTTTCTAAAATGAGTGAAACAACTGAAGTTGACCCGTTTTATAGTTCAGACGATAGTTTTATCAATCCCGATTATTCTCCCAACGAATCCAGTAATGTGAGTGATCAAAAAAATTATATTATTTCTGCAAATGATTGTGAAGGAGAAAGAACGAAAAGAACTGGAAAAAAGCGTAAGCGGAATCCAGCAGCAGCATGGCCCAGAAATAAAAAAAATCAACGGAAATAGTAGCAAAAAATATATAAACAGTCGGGGCATAATGATCCTGCAAAAAGGCAAGGACCTAGGGGTCCATGCAGAGCAAATTGTTTTGAGAAATTGACCGTGCTTGAGAAAATTTTGAATGAGTTCATTTTTATACAAATATAATATCAAAGTAGGGACAACTAAAGTCGAGATATGTAAGACAGCATTTTGCAATCTATTTTCCGTACATAAGTCTCGTATACAAAGAATAGCAGTATCATGTGGTTCAGGTAGTATTGTTTCAAAACAGGATATGAGAGGCAAACATTTTAATAGACCAAATCAGGTGCCTTTCAATATTGTAGCTAGTGTACATGAACATATCGAGAGCATTCCACCTAGAGAATCTCATTATTCAAAGGGTGAAAGTCAAAAAAAGTACCTGCCGGCTGAGCTGAATGTTAAGATAATGTACGAAATGTACTTGAAAAAGTATAAGCCGGAACAGTATGAATTCTTAAAGAAGAGAGAGCCAACAAAACCAAAAATTACATATGACTTCTATTACAGATATTTTGGGGAACATTTCAATCTATCGTTCGATTTTCCACGAACAGATACTTGCAGTACTTGTGACATGCTGAATGTTTAGATTAATGCTGCTTCTAATGATGATGAAAAGAAGTCACTCCTACAGAAAAGAGAACTTCATCAACGCAAAGCACAAGCATTTCAGGATGATGTAAAAATTAAAACTGAACTTGCAAAAACTGATCCCACAGTACAAGCTTTGTGCTTTGATTATCAACAAAATTTGCCTGTCCCAGTGTTAACTACATGAGATATTTTCTACGCACGGCAACTCTGGGTATTTAATCAAGGATTTCATTCATGTTCTGATAATAAAACTGTGATGTATATGTTTGATAAAACTATTGGGAAAAAAGGATGTGAAATCTGTCAAAATCTTATATATTTTTACCGACAACTGTGGAGGACAGAATAAAAATTCTGTAGTAGTTCATTTTTTGATGTCACTAGTCAAAAATGGTACTCTGTCAAAGATCGTCCATCACCTACCAAAACCAGGACATAGCTGCCTACGGTGCGATCGTGTCTTTGGTCAGATCGAAAAGAAGAAACGGAGAAAAGAAATCCTTTATCTTCCTGAAGAATGGTATTCCCTTGTAGCAACTTGCGGAAAGAAATTCACTGTGGAACGTGTTACACAAGATACGATAGTCGATTTCAAAATGCATCTCGATCCACACTTCATAAAATCTTTTACGGTCAACAAGAAGCTCTTTACCATTTCCAAATACAGACTTTTATTTATAGTCAAGAACATTCGAATAAGGTATCTTGAATACTGATAGTTTTATATTATAGATTATGATACAATTTTTCTTTGCTTAAGGTTTTTGTATCGGAAAATCACTCGTATGAGTTGGCAGAGGGCTATAATCTATTCAAATCAGATGTGCCTGATTTCATTGACTTGAATGCTGCGCCGGTAGCATACAATGAAATGTTGCCAATAAAGTCACAAAAATACGACAGCATAATGCCGCTTGCACGGAAGTTTATACCATCTGCCTATTTTCATCCATTTTACGAAGGCTTGAAGAGGCAAGATGATGAAACAAATGATTCCGATTAACCAACTCAAACAACAACTTGAAAGTTTTCATCGAATAAGAAGATTTCAATTGTTCATTAATTTGCAAAATAATAAAATTTTATTGAATAATCACCCGAATTTTGTGGCTTTGGTTATTAATACGTATTCACTTATTTTCATTTTCGATTGAGTTTAGTGTTTATTTCATTATAGTTCGTGTTGCTCACCATTTTTGTAGTGTATTAATAAAACATTCAACAAAATTCTTTGTTTTACATTATTTCGTATGTTTAATATAAGCTTTGTCAATTTTTTTCAGCTGTTGGTTGCAATAACAGGTCACGTGAAACTTTGGAAATGAAGTATTTCGAGCAACATTGACACTTTCCGAGTTGAAAATGACTCTTATTATGTATATATTATATAACTGAAATTGAATATTCAACTTTTTATTCAAAAACTTCCCTCCCCCTTTAATTTTCTTTCTTTTTTTTTTTTTAATATAAATAAATAATTAACTTCTTTTTTAATTTAAAAAAATTCTATATAATTTAATAAATATTTTTTTTAAATTAATCAAAAAAAAAAAAAAAAAAAAAAAAAAAAAAAAAAAAATAAACAAAAAAAATAAAAAAAAAAAAAAAAAAAAAAAAAAAAAAAAAAAAAAAAAAAAAAAAAAAAAAAAAAAAAAAAAAAAAAAAAAAAAAAAAAAAAAAAAAAAAAAAAAAAAAAAAAAAAAAAAAAAAAAAAAAAAAAAAAAAAAAAAAAAAAAAAAAAAAAAAAAAAAAAAAAAAAAAAAAAAAAAAAAAAAAAAAAAAAAAAAAAAAAAAAAAAAAAAAAAAAAAAAAAAAAAAAAAAAAAAAAATAAAAAAAAAAATTTTAAAAAAAAAAAAAAAAAAAAAAATAAAAAAAACTCCAAAAAAAACCCCCCACCCACAAAAAAAAAAAAAAATATAAAAAAAAAAAAAAAAAAATTTTAATTTTTTTAAAAAAAAAAAAAAAAAAAAAAAAAAAAAAAAAAAAAAAAATTTTTAAAAAATTAAAAAAAAAAATATAAAAAAAAAAATATTAAAAAAAAAAAAAAAAAATTTTCAAACTTTAAAAAAAAAAAAAAAATTGATTTATTGGGTGGGAAAGAAGATTTGGAGGTTAAATAATATTGATGACAACAAACATTTTTTCATATTTCGGGTAACTATTGTACGAAACATGGCTGAATAAGAAGAAGTGTGACGTACAGTGTTGAATATTTGAAATTGGTTTTTATATCAGAAAGGATTGTGTGTTATGAACAAAGTGAGAATGACATGAAAATGAAGGGAAGATAAAGAAGGTGTATGAAAAAAGGAAGGTTGAAATATTAAACATGAAGGAAAAGAGAAAAGAGAAGGGGGAAGGAAAGAAGAGAGGGGGGTATTTATAGAAAATGGGAAAGTGGGGGGATGGGGAAGAGGAAAGGAAGAAAAAAAGAATGAGAAAAAGAAAAGAGTGGAAAGGGGGAAAGGGAATGAAAATAAGGAGAGAAAGGGAAGGGGGAAGGGAAGGGGTCGCGAAAACTATGAAGCCTTTACATAAACGGTGCTTAATGTTGAGTTACGGAAAAAGTTCCAAATTGGGGAAAGGGGGGGTGGGGGGGGAAGAAAAAGGTACCAGAGGAATGAATAGGAAGAAAAAGAGGAAAAATTGAGGGAAAGAGGAAGGAAAAAAAAAAACAATGCTTAAATAGGCTTTTTGCACGTGGCGAAGAAAATGAGAGGAAAGGGATAGAAGAGGGTTGGAAAGGGTGTAGGGGTGGGAAAAAGGTAAAAAAAAGAATAAAGGGGTGAGTGAAAAAAAGAAAAAGTAAAGGGGAGTGAAAAAAAGAGGAAGGAAAGAAAGAAAAATTGGGCGGATTTGTAAGGGGAGGGAGAGGGGGAAAGTTTGAAACACTCAATGGATAACCACCTTCGATAATATCCATATACGAAAAAAAAAAAAAAAAAAAAAAAAAAAAAAAAAAAAAAAAAAAAAAAAAAAAAAAAAAAAAAAAAAAAAAAAAAAAAAAGAGTATAAATTTTGCTCAGAGCACAAATAGAAAACAGATGTGGGGAAATGTCCAAAAATTCTAAAGCGTTCTTCGTCTTCTTGTCGAACGGTTTAGGCGAAAAATTGTAAAAAAAAACGGAGAGATAAAAATAGGGGGGTTCGGTTTTAACTTCAAGCCAAATATGAAATTTCTTAATTAACCAAGTTCCTCCCAAAAAATTTTTTCGTTCATGGTAAGAGAAAAATTAAAATAATTTTTATTTTTTTTTTTTTTTAATTTTTTTTTAAAAAAATTTTTAAAAAAAAAAAAAAAAAAATTTTATTATTTTTTTTTTAAAAAAAAAACAAAAAAAAAAAAAAAAAATAATTTAACACTCAAAGGAGAAGGTAAAAAAAAAAAAAAAAAAAGTAGAATCCAACTGTTGGGAAGAGAGGCTTTGAAACTTACTAAACAAACTCAACATAATCAAACAAATAAATTCTCACCTTCGAAACTTTCAATAATGATGAAAAAAACCAAAACACAGTTACTGACTTCGTTTTGAGAAGTAGAAGTAATAGGAGGGGTAAGATAAAAATGTTTAAAGTGGCTATGAGAAAAAAAGTGGGAACCACTGCTTTACATAGACGGTTTTCGCACCAAGCCCTTCAATTCCCCATATACGACAGACAGAATAGAGTTAAATGGATTGGTACTAGGGGCCCCATGCTAGACCATGCGATCTAACACCACTAAGTTTCTATTTATGGTGGAGATTGAAGGATCTGATATTTAAGGGAAGGGCTATTTAGACAAGAGAGGACTTAATGGAGGCTACTAGGCAAGCTTTTGAACAAATTAGGTCAGTTGATTTAAGAAATAGCGGTAACTCTGTATGTAGAAGATGCTTAGTATGTATTGGACAAGGTGTTCAATTTGAACACCTTTGGTGAATATCTTCTTACGTGAGTTTTGAGTTTTGTTCTATATTATCTTTGTTGAAACTTTAAAATAAATGGTATGGTATTAAACTATAAAATAATATAAAAATTAATAAACAATTGAGTAAACAACTCAACAGTTCAATCTTACAAAACCGGCTTCTATGTAAAGATAAAACATTAAATAACTCCGTCATTTTAGGAAATAAATACCTACACTTTTATATTTTTGAAAAGAACTAAATAAGAGTATTTTACTAAAATCATAGGCAAGTATAACTTCCATTAAAAAAAATAAAATTTTATTTATTTCTTATCAAATGGGCGACTATAGAAAAATTCGGATTGTGTCACTGGATTGCTCTTAAAAAGTGCCTAAAGAATGTGTTCATAGAGTTTGAATTTTACTTTTACAAAAAAAGTTATGGACAATTTTCAACATGACGGAAAATGTAAGAACGCCCTGTATCTCGGTTGGTAGTGAAGATAACGTCATGCAACTTTTGCCATTCAATATTTCTCAAAAATCGGGCTCATGACATGTCAGTTAATTTTGCTGTATCTAGCCAGGAATTACGTTTTTCCTGTCAAAACGGACCAATTGTGACCACCATGTACATGTACCTAAAGAAAAGAGAAATAAGTATGAAAGTAAAAGCAAAGAATGTTATTTTATAGAATATTGTGAGGATTATAAGGGATTTAGATTGTTAGACAAAGAAACTATGATATTTATTAATGGAAGAGATGTTATTTTTATGGAGAATAAGATGTGGAATGTTGAAAGTGATAAATTGCCCAATTTTGATGAACTAGAGGAAACCAAAATTGAACTACATTTACCTCCTGAAGTTAATGAGTCAGAATCATCACTAGAAGAAACAATCGGAATTGAACCAGTAAGACAATACCCACATAGAATAAGAAATCCTAAAATTATGATGACTGTATTTTATACAACACGGAATGTAAAGATCTTGAAAGTGTTGAAAATCCTGTGCCAGATCAAGAAATAATGAATAGGCAGGATAAACATAAATGGATAAAAAGCCATGCAAGAAGAAATAGATTCTTTTGAAGATAATGAAACATGGTGCTTAGTTGATTTACCAGAAAGAAAAAAAATATTAAAAGTTGAGTATATTCCAACCAAACAGATGTTTAGCAGATGTTTTTACTAAAGCTGTTGCTAAACCAAAACATGAATTTGTTACAAAATGTTACGATTAACGGGGGTGTTAGCATGTGTAATGTAATATTTTGTGTTTCAGTATTTGTTTATTTGAATTTAATTGTGTCCTGTTTTTAATGTATATTTAATGTCATGTGTTGTTTTTTAAATATACGTTAATGTGTATATATTAATGCTCAATCATAATACTTCCAGTTAAAATATCTACAAAGAGAAACTAGTAAAACAAAAGTACAAGAATTTTATAAGGAATTATACAAATTCCAAGAAAAGTCCCAAACGAAAGAAAAGTTGAAAACTAGAGTAATGAATGAAAACTTGAAAGACTTACCCCACCTCCTGGGAGAAGAAATAACAATAGCAGTGAAAGAAATGGAAAATCAAAAAGTTCCCGGTAAAACCAGTTTAACAAAAGAACTATGCAAATTTATAAGGGCGTTGAAGGTACTGTTTAATAAATGGTTAGAAACTGAAAAACAGTGGAAAGAAGCAAACCACAAAAGACATTGTTTATAATAAAAGTCTTTGTTTCTTGGAAGCTATGATGTTGATTACTCTGTCGGGATTAACATTAATATCGTATGACACTTTGATGTAAACTCTTTACTGTTTTCATTGTAGAAAAAATCTTTCCACCGTAGCCATTGTTATTGGCAAAGTTACTTAAACGCTTAACAGGTGCTTTATGATAGGAAAGTAAATTTGGTTACAGTTCTCCAACAGTTTTAGTACATTTCCTCTAGGACTGTTACAATTATTATTAGCTAATTCAAATTTCATATTCGGTCTTTACTGCTGAAACTGATATTTATGTCAAAGTATATTGAGCTAGATTTTCCAATTGATTTATCTTTTGGTCAATGCTTTTGGTGAGAAGTAAAACCTGCAGGGGCATTTGAAAGCTTCATAAAATATCCTCGTTTGAAATAAATCTGTCAGATAAATTTTGAGTGAGACTCTCTATATTTTTTTGCCTTCGAGAGCATGTTGGGAAATATCATCCTGTAGAGTCTTGTTAGCATGCATTTAGAAACTATGCTGGTTTCTAAATAAATTAGCTAGGTACTTCATTTACCACACTCAATTTCTAACAATTAGAATGGATATACACTGCGAGTCTAAAACTTGGAATAAATTCAGTTAATGAAAGTTAATTTTTTTTGGGAACATGCTTGGATACATCGATTAGTACATATTTTTAAATCGCCCTTTTTTTGATAAAAAAGATTTACAGAGTATGTTCCAAATTTTAGATATGACGTCATCAACTTTTTAAATGGAACCATAATTTTTTAATACTCGGTATGTACCAAATTTTAGATATGACGTCATCAATTTTTTTTTTAAATGGGAACCACGACTATACCTAAAGGATATATCAAGGTATACATAGGTGCCAAATTTTAAACTTTTATTCTTTTACTTTTAATAGTTACTTATGTATCAGGCACTAAAGTTTGATTTTTCATGATGAATGTGTTTTAGTTGTGGATATTATATTTTTTCCGAAATTCCAAAATTTGAAAAAAATCGGAAAATATTTTATCGTTCTTTTTAAGGAATAAATGTAACCAGCTGTTTTCATTATTACGACAAATGTTTCCACCAAACATGCACGATTCTAAAATTTACATATATTTTACACCTATGGACAAAACTGCGAACTTAAAAATCGTCGTGTAATGAATTACTGTAGTGTCGATTTTATTTACTTTACTGTCGATTTTTTGCTATTTTAGTGACTATTTAATAAAATTTATTTTATTTGAAAAATGAAGAAATCTAATTTAACTAAATTACAATTTTGTATGCAGGTTAAAATTAGAATGACAACAAGTAACCATCATCAATTTGCTCAGAGAAGAGGTCAAAATTAACTTGCTTCTCTCTGTTCAAGAAAATCCTTATACCCCCACTAGGCAGATACCTAGGGAACTCGAAATTGGCCAGTCTTCAGGGGCAAAAACTCTTAAAGCGCAAAAATTTCATCCTTACAAAATAACAATCCTCCAGGAAGTCACTGAAGATGATCCGAACAGAAGTCAGTTTTACAAACAAATGATGCATCTACTTGACAGGAATGTTTTCTGATGAATAAACGTGTATGTTGAATGGTCAGGTAAATCGACAAAATTGTCAATCGATGTATTTATTAGTTTTTATACAATAAACAAAAAATTCGGTTTCTTACATCATACATACATCATAAATTTAATCTAATACACTTCCATTTTTCACAAACAAACTATACCATATTAATTTGAATAACTACCTTCTCATCCTTCCTTAATCTTCTTTCTTAATATATGTTCTATATCTTGATTATGTTTCTTTTTCTTCTCTCCATTGCTTCTCTTTTTTATCCACTCGATCCCCTCCCTTCTTTCTCCCAGCAGCTCTTGTCGCTATCTCTCTTCTTCCCTCAGTTCTCCACATTTCTTACATATGTGTTCTAAGTTCTTCCACCCATCCCAACACATCCTACATTTTATATCCTCATCTTTCAATCAATATTTGTTTTCCCTTTCCTCATTCCCCACCCTATACCTTGCTATAATTCTTTTTTCTTTCTGTCCTTATTTTCCAATATTTCCCATTGTGCTTCCCTACTTTTATTCTTCCCGCTTTTTCCTGCGCCTGCGAATCTACATCCCTCCTTATTATCTCTATTTCTACCGATCTCCCTTCTCTTCTTATTCTTGTTATTTCTTTTTCATCCTTACAAAATAACAATCCTCCAGGAAGTCACTGAAGACAATCCGAACAGAAGCCAGTTTTGCGAACAAATGATGGATGTACTGGACAGGAATGTTTTCTGATGAATCAACGTTTATGTTGAATGGTGAGGTAAATCGACAAAATTGTTGTTATTGGGCCCACATTGTATGAGGGAACGCCACACATCTAGAAAAAGTTAATGTTTGGGCAAGGATAGTTGGTGATCGACTTATAGGACAAATTTTCTTCTAAGAAAATCTTAGTGGTGCGGGATACTTAGAATACTTGCAGCAAGAGCTGATTTAGTTTGTTTCCTGATCCTGTAGAAGCTGTCCATGAGTACCTGGATGATGTATTTTTCAGGCCGATGGATTGGCAGAAAAGAACCCGTTGATTGACCACCCAGGTCTTCAGATTTAACACCTCTGGACTATTTCTTATGGGGATTCTTAAAAAGCAATGTTCAAAATGAGTTTTGTTATCCTTAGGGTACTGTCAGTTAGTACACGGACAACATTTTGAGCATTAATTGAAGACAGACTATCGAGTTGAATTTTGTTTCGAATTAGATAAGGTTTGTTAAATATCTTTTAAACGACAAGGAATAAAAATTGAAAATTTGGCACTCATGTATACCTTGATATACCCTTTAAGAATAGTTATAAAAAAATTATGGTTACCATTAAAAAAAAAGTCGATGACATCATATCTAAAATTTGGGACATAGTGTTTAAAATGTATGTATAAAACAAACATGACAAACGACAACGCGTCCGTGAATTCAAGAGTTACTTTCACGCGACCGCTATTTTTGGCGTGGTTTGCTCAAGTGAAAGGAATTTTGTTTAAACGGACTGACTGAAGACTCAAAAAAAAAAACTATTTAATAACTAGTAGTTTTGTTCCAAAATATGTATCCGAGGTGTTAGATGTAATAGTGTCGCCCTTAAAAGTTAAGAAGAACAATAGCATCAAGAGTTTGCTAATAGAACACTTATCGACATTGCTAGAAAATAAAGGCACGCCTACTATTAGAATATAAAGAACTTGGAGACCGGAAGCCAAGTCAATTTCCACGCCATCTACGTGGACTCGTCGACTGACAGCATATTCCCAAGCAATTCTAACGACTGGCGTTGTACAAGTGTTTAAATTTATTTCTAAGTTTGTGTGAAACTTCCTGATAGCTGACATTGCTCATGCTATCATTGGAGCAGAGTTTCTTGTGGATTTAAAGAACAATCGGTTGGTTGACACTGAAACAAACTTAATTAGTGTTGGTAGAGTATGTGCAGTGCAAATAAACTCCATAAAAACTTGCTTCGGTGCAACAATGAACGAATACTTAGAACTATTGAAAAGGCATCCTAAAATAGTGACATCCATTTCTTCCAGTACTTTCAGCATTCAGACGTGCACCACATCTGTATCACACCAGCATCATCAGTATCAAGTAGCACTCGAAGATTAGCTCCTCACAAGTTTAAAGCAGCGAAACAGGAGTATGATGATTTACTTCGTACCGGCATAGTCAGATTCTCTTCAAGTGAATGGAGTTTGCTACTGCACTTAGTGTCCAAAAAAAACGAGAGCTGACACCATGTGGAGACTACAGAGCGTTCAATGCACGTACCATACCTGAATGATACCAGTGAAGATGTGCTGCATAAAAAAAATTTCTGTCATTGACTTACACAAAAGCGTACCATCAAATACTCATAGCAGATCAAGACATAAAAAAAACAGCAATTCCGACTCTGTTCGGATTATTCGAATACTTATTTGTATCATTTGGATTAAGAAACGCCGCTCAAACCTTTCAGCGTTTTATCGATGAGGTAACGCAGGGGATGTATTTCTGTTTTCCTTATATCGATGACCTGATTGTATTCTTTAAACACAAAGAACAACACAATTTCACAAAACACAATCACATACTAATATTATAGGGCACACAACAAATATTCTGCAAATTGGTGTTGAGGGGTTGAGTAAGGACAAATCAGATTTCTTGTCTAATATTTGTTTCAGGAATAGGGTCGATATTTTACTTTTACAGGAAACACACTGTGGAGATGCGATTGTTTTGCTATTTCTTTAAGCTACTTTTTTTTCCGTCATTGTCGTGACTGGCGCTTGGACCGGTCTATTATGTGTCGTCATGCAATGGCTGTGCTGTTATATTTTATGTTCTTATTTATCTTCTATAATGTTTACGCACTTGGTTAATATTATTACATATGAATACTAGGATGGGTAAGGATTGGCATGTTTAGGTTTTAGTGGTTTCCCTAAACCTTAAAGCAAATGCTTTGCGAAGACAAACCAATCCACAATTGCACAAGGTTTCGTCACCACACTGTACAGGTTTATACTGATCTTCTGGGACACCATACATAACTCTTACATCACAATACAATTTTTCTAATGTACCATACGATTAAACAAATAAATAAATAAATAACACATAGAACACCTCAAACAGCTTTTCGAACGTTTCGTAACCTATGATGGTATAATAAACCCATAAGAGTGTAGTTTCGGTAAATCTACAGCAATTTTCTAAGGTACACAACAACACGGGAAAGAATACGATCACCTTTGGAAAAGTTAAGGCCATTCAGAATTATTCTCGGCCACAAACAATAAAATATCCTCGTAGATTCCTCGATATGCTAAATTTCTATCAAATATTTGTTCCACAAGCAGCAGATAAACTAGCGCCTTTAGCAAATCTTCTTAAGGGTTCTAAAAGCAGCAAACAAATAGTTCAATGGTCAGACGGAGATATCCAAGCTTTCAAAGAAATCAAAAGCATTCTTTCTTCACGTACTTTACTTGTTCACCAAAAGTTTGAAGCTCCTTTATCCATCGCAGTAGATGCATCGGACAAAGCGATTGGTGCAACATTGCAATAGTTTGAAGATTGTATTTAGAAGCCACTGGCTTTCTATTCGCAAAAATTAAACGAAACACAATGTAAATCGAGAACTCCTAGTCGCGTATGCTGCTGTGAATCGTTTCCGACACAGTGCTGAGGGCAGACATTTAAGAATATTTACCAATCATAGACCGCTCACATTTGTTTTACAACAGAAACAATGCAGATTTGATGTCCCGAATCGACGCAATAACAGCACAGACCGACTGACTTATGAAGAAACGTCTCAAAGTCAAAAATTAGATGAAGAGATCACAAAAGCTTGTATACGGACTTTTCAAGCCCGCATTCAATAGATTGCACAATTTAGCCCACCCAGGCATAAAAGCGAGCATTCAATTAGTGAAGTAACATTTTGTCTGGCCTAAAATGGATACTGTTTTCAAAAGTGGACTAAATAATGTTTACCTTGCCAACAAGTAACAGTGCATAATAAATATTGTCTCAAGTGTGTAGATCGCTATACACGATGGGTCGAGGTAGTACCATTACAGGACATTGAAGCAAAAATAATAGCAAAGGCATTTCTGCATAATTGGGTTACCCGTTTTGGAACACCACTTAGAATTACTACCGACCGGGGAAGACAGTTTCAATGTGAATTGTTCACCAGCCTTTCCAACTTCATTGAATCAGAACATTATTTAACTAGATTTCTAAAGTATACACGAGATGTTGTTAAGACACATGCCACAATACTTCAAATTGGGTTGATGTTATTCCAACAGTCCTTTAGGGAATGCGTTAAGCATATAAAGAAAACCTAAAATAAAAGCAAGTACAGAACTTGTTTATGCAAACATTGCGTCTATCAGGATAGTTTCTTTTTCATAAAACCTGAGAAGACAATCAATGAACTGTTGCTAGAACTACAGAAGAGTTTTAACATCTAAGAAGGTATTTATTCCCCTGGATTTACATACGTGCAGTGTTCTCGAATTACTAAGATTTGTAAACTATTCGATTTATTGTCCACATATCTAACACAAAAGGAAAGTTG
The DNA here is from genome assembly GCA_030710515.1 of Abscondita cerata. NCBI lineage: Eukaryota > Metazoa > Arthropoda > Insecta > Coleoptera > Lampyridae > Abscondita > Abscondita cerata. The sequence goes on along the minus strand of JALBCR010001553.1, from coordinate 9,711 downwards.
TTCAGTAGCTGAAATATCCATTGTTTCATCAGCAAGTATACTAAAACAGCTAGCGTTATTAATAACACATAGAACACCTAGTTCTTCTGTAACTATATTTGCGCATATCTGTATTTATGGGCTTATATGTTTTTTTAGGTGTTCATCAACTGAATTTGCTTTAAATTGTAGTGTTCGAAATTTTTCATCTTTATTCTGAGGCTTTTCCAAGATAAGGGAACCACTGACATGATCACCTCTTAAATGCAACTCTTGCTCTGCAGAAAATAAAATTGTCTCTATGATAGGTATTATATTTGCCTGATTTTCCTCCATTTCGCGTGAGACCAACTTATCGGAAGAGACCCAACCTATTCTAATACAAAGAGGGGTTTGACAGGGAGATCCAATATCTACTAGATTATTTATAATCATCTCCAAGATATTGAAGAATTGAATTTGGAAGAAAAGAGCATAAACATAAATCCATCTAAAATAGATCATGTTATTTGCCACTGATAGAAATCAGTTACAATCCATGCTGAACGAAGTAACTGAAACTTATGGTCCTAAGACCTGGATCATCACTAAGAAAAATAGCCCAGCTCAAATTGGAGTTTTGCAGGACACAAAGCTCGTCAAACGGATGACAGGTGAAACAGACGAATTAGGGAGTGGCGAGCATGGTTGGGAAACAACACAGATGCGATGGGTAGACGAACTGAAGTTTTGAATTGCCCAAAACAGAATAAGGTAGAGGGAACCATCTGTAAGACCTAGATCCGCAATCGGATTAAAGATGACTAATGAATGAAATGATGATCGTAACGAAAACGTTATTTTTCCATAATCAATATGAAAATTAGACATTTTGAAATCAAGAAAAGGTTAAAAACTATTAGAGAAAACTCGTCATTTCTGAAAACGGTGAAGAAAATCATTTCGTTACAAATAACCGTATACAGTGTGTCTTGAATTGTATAGTTAACTTTCTTATTAATGAAGATGCATTTCTTTAATAAATAGGCAAATTGTGTACATATTACTATACTCTGTTCTATTACCTCTGTTTAAAAGAAAATCCAATATTGTGAAAGTCATGAATAACAGTTTGAAACAAAAGTTACCTTGTTTAGCAAAAGTAAGCCCATAATAATTTTTAAAAAGAATTACTTTCATGATTCCAGAGTATGTTAGTAACTTTATTATTTTAAATAGGCGCCATCTTGGACTTATTATACTATACTTCAAGACCCCTCCGGATAGCACGTAGACAATCCAAATGACATCAAATGAACGTATCTTTTGTATAGTAATACGGGAAAACAATGATATCATTAAACTGCTCGTTTGAACTACGGCTCCATTTTTACCTTATGATTCAGTTAGATAACCATTTCTTCAGGCGTAATACAAAAATTAGTTTCCAAACTCAAAATAGAGTCGTGGAGTCAAAAGCCGAAGACAAATGTCTCAAGGTCACATTTTTATTAAAAACGCAAAATCTAATTCGTGCTTAACGTTCCAAAATACATTATCATCAAAGTACTCTATACCTGAACTACACTTAGAAGTCACGAGGTGTTTACAATCAACAACCAGTTTAAATAGGTTTATCTGTACTAATTGTCTGTAATAATGTTAAAACGAAAAATGTTAATGGTCAAAAAGAAATCGATATTTGGTCACTTTTTTCGCCCTTTTGTGATAATCATTTTACTAATTTATTACATTGTTCATACATTTATTTTGTCATTTCGATTACAGTACCTACATTATACAATCAAATCTTTTAACACATTTGCATTGAAAACGCGCCTTAAAATAAATATTCTTTATTTACAATATATCAGCACTTATAATCATCACTTTTAACCACTCGGTTTACAATAAACAAAAATATTAAAATAAATTATAATATACCGACAAACAATCAGAATATCATGGCAGAACCTTTAAAAATTGTTCCTGAGCATCTTTTTTGGTATTGCACTATAAATCTCATTATCTATGTCTTTGCCTTGCGACTCGCCATTTTAAAATAAGAAATGCGGTTAATTTAAATAGAAAATAATTACAAAATAATATAATAACGTTCAACCAAAATTCGTCTTGATATATCATGACATCCTTTAAAAATTTTTTTGGATATTTGTAATGGCAGTAGAAACCGTCCGGACACGATAACATTTCTCTTCCGTATCCGTAAATTGAACTAACAATTCCTTCTAAACTGTATTTTGTAAAACAAGTTCTTCCGATCCAATAAATTATAATGTTAGTGGTTGTTAAATCACCAGTCATTCCTGCTAGCAACACTAAAGTCGCTGAGAGAGCAAATCCCACAAATGTTCCGTTCTATAAAATTAACATTATTCAACCGTATAATTTGTAAGGCTAGGTACCCACCATTACGTTGAAAATGGTACCAACCATAAATCCTAAGCTTTGAGACACTAAAACAATTAGAAGACTCATAATTGTAAACATAATTAATCTATCTATCTCTATTGGTTGACCCGTTGCAGGGTAAACTATGGCAGTAAAAATTAAACAACAAAGTACCTAGAAAAAATTAAATTAAAAACGTTAATACTTCGAATTGGCGTTTTTTACCAATACGGGCATTTCGCATAGGGTATTAGCTGCAAAGTACATCTTCAGGGAATACCTTTTATTAAAGTACTCATTTGTTATGATAGATATTTCGCTAGAAACTGTAGAAGATTATAAAATATGTTTTCTGATTTTCGTTACTTACTAGATAGGATACCAAGCATCATTGTTGTAGTCATGTGATGTATTAGCACGCAAAATAGTAAATTGTAGTTATTGCGCACTTTTCCTCCGTGATCCCCTATTTGCCAATACAATATGCTATAAAGACTAGCGATAATCACATTAGCCATAATTCTCATAACCAGCATCCTCTAAACAAGAAGAACCAGTATAGTGGAATATCTCACTTCATGTTGATCTTACCTTATTTCTCTTGCAATTTAACAAACTTCTTGTTGATAGTATTTTAAACTGGTGAGTTAAAGACGCACGTTTATACGTTGTAGTAAAAGCGTCGCTACTTTCTTCTTCTAAAAAAAAAGTTTAAAAAGTGGATTCTGGTTTTAAAACAAGATGATATTTACCTAGACTTGAAACACTCGGTTTTGTCGGACGAATCCATTTATTGCATTTTCCGTTTTCTATTTTGTTGGTCATCACTGAAATGTTGTCGTTTTTGTTTTCACTTGAAGCTAGTTCGATAACTGAAAAATAGAACTCATTGAGTAAATCAGACAGCGAAAATAAAAATAACCACATGTCTTTTTTAAATTTGGACCTATTTATAAAAATTAAGCGAAAATACAAAATGTGCCCAAAGACCTAAATTCCGGTTCAAATCCAAAAATGTACTTATCTATAAAGCAGCTGCTGCAGTATTTAAAGATTTTTATTTTTGATTAATTTTTAATAAAGGTAACGATCTTGAAAGGCGTGGTTTACATTGGGATTTTCTTCTCACAGAAGAATAGTTAAATACTAAACTAACTGTAATTTTATTCTTTATGAATGATACACAACATGTTCAAGATAAGGATTTCCACTATGGGAATCTTGGAAACGGTAAGAGACTGAAGGTCGGTTAAATGGAACAAGTCATTAAACAGTATTTTGGAATAGGCACGCTTTACAAACTTTAGCTAATTTTTACCGAATCTTCAGAAATCAATGTCTAACGATAATTAGCAGCCAGGTTGTTGGCCCATTAGGCTAATAGCGTTTTTGTTAGATATATATTCAAAGGCTACACATAAGAAATATGTTTGTGTTTCTATCTATTTAATTTATCTTGTAAGCTAAGTAGTGACGTATAGAATCATTCGGAAAATTTGATCCCGTCAAAACAAAATTTCATCTATATTCATCATTACTGGTTGCATTGATACCGTTAAAACATCATTTGGTGCAATGTTTTTTTATTCTAAGCTAATCGTGTCAGAAATTACGCAACCAGACGCGTATATGTCAGACGCAATTCTTATTTTAGCTAAAGATCTAGCCGTGGAATCTAAAAAAACATAATATATTTTAATATATTTTTTTTTAACCGTGGATTTAGTAGTCGACTGCAAAGTTTGATTTTTCTCCATCGGAGTTTTTACTTTTCACGTGTTACATAGCAACATACAATCAAATAAGCATCAATGTAATTTTAAACTAATATCACTGTTGACAGTGTTTATTTGACAACTACGTTACTGTAGAAACAATGTAAACAAATAAAAAAAAAATAATAAAAAAAACATACTTTTTCTTCAAGCGACAATAAAACGTCATATTATTGAACTACTGGCAGACGCTAAAAATTCTTTTTACTGTCTAGACATTAAAAGCAAAACAGTTATTTTGTTTCACAACTATTTAGAGGTTGGTACTCGGTTATGTCATATTATGAATGTAACAGTAAAGTACCAACTTGATTCGTCGAGAATAAAAGTCACTATAAGACTCGAGAATCTCGAAAATTTGAAAATAACACATGAAAACTAGCAATAAACGCTTGAAGAAAAATAATATATTTCACTTGGAGTTAAAAATATAATTGTTTGCTTAATTTGCTGTCTCGGCTAACACCTCGCCAGCAAACTTTTAAGCTCAACAATTATATTGTTTAACTCCTAGTAAAATAATCTACTATTATTTGAAGGAAAAGTTATTTTTTAAGGTCTGCCCTCTGTTATCAGCCTCACTTCGTTCGGCTAAAAAAAACACGGCCGGCCATCAGTTAGATGCAGATGTTGTATTACCATGTTTCCCGCATATGCAAAAAAGTAAAAGTCATATATTCATACACAAGGAGCCCCTTGACGAACCCGGTTCGAACCGATCAATCAGTCTCTGATCGTTTATGCTCAAGACAATGGAGAAACTAGAGGATCAATATATAAACTAAGGTACGGTACTGATAGATAAATTTCTCAACAAAAATCAATTGGCCAATCAAAAAGACAAATCAACCCTATTAACTTTACACAATCTCGTCACACCATAACAATTAAAGGAGCACATGAATTAAAGGAGATAGCTCTAGCAGTCTTTGTGAACATAGATAGAGCCTTCGATAATGTTCCTTATGGTTCAATGACACATTCCTCTAGTAAGAGAAGCATAAACAACGTGATTATCAACTGGTAAAAAAATGCTGGTGGGCAGAGTGGTGACTCACGTGGTATATACTATAAGAGATTACCCGCAAAAAGGGTAATTTCTCACCTACTGTGGTCGCTGGTGGTAGACGAACTACTAGATGACCTGAGGACGGTTGGGTATGCCAATGACGAGCCATTACTGTGAAAAGCAAGCATGACTCCATTATTGAAGGAAGAATGCGAAACGCATTCAAGACTGGAGTCTTAAACAAGTACTGAACTAAATCGAATTAAATAGTACTAGCGCCCCCTTTTTTAAAAGAAATGAAATACTTGATGGTGACCCTAAAGCAAAAACTGGCATGGGAAAATCACTTACCCAAAACAACTAACAAGGCCATATTATGTTCATGCCGCAAGATGATCGGCAAAATATAGGCGCTGAATCCCAAAACAAGTAACTGGGTCTACAAGCAGGTCATGAGAAAGTAGACCAAAGTACAACGAAAGCAAAGCTGTCCAAGTGTGGTAGAGATCCTGTTTGGTTTGGATCTCCTACCGGTGGCAATGAAAGAGGAAACAGGCACTCAAACTAAACGTTAAATTCTATTTTAAAGAAAAACATCTAGAAATCTTACTGAACACCCCTCTATTGGGCATGGTAGCAGTGAGCGAGCAAATAAACCTAAAAATGGCGTTTTATTACAAATGCAGAGCAATCTTTCCCAGTAGGAAAGACTCATAAAGGTGGTTAAAAAATTGATTAGAAATGGAAAATGGTGTAGGATGTGGAGTGGTGGGACCAAAGTTTAAAAGACGCCAACATCTTCCAAGCGGAAGCACATACCATTCACATTTATTTATTTATTCGTATGGTAGGTACATTATTTCCATTTTAGAACAGTATAAACATGAATAGTGTGGTGAGGAAACCGTATACAATTGTGGATTAGTGGAAAACCACCAAAATCAAAATATGCCAACCGTGAGCCACTTTAGTATTCATATGTAGTACAGTCATATTAATTAGGTGTGTAAATATTATAGAAAGAAACAAAAACATAAAATATAACAGCACAGCCATTGCATGACGACCTAAATAGACCAGTCACGACAATGGCGAAAAAAATAACAAACAAAATAATGAAAACACAGATGAATCAAGTCTGAGAATACAAAATATTGCTTAACTTCTAATGTCCTTCAAATTAGTAAGTCTCCATGCGATAAATTATGAATGTTTACATTTGTTAATAGACAATCCTCCACAACATGTGCAGCGGTCTGTAAAATAACTGTAGAATACCTAATCACCAAGAACTGATGCGGACAGATAATAAGAATCATGTCGGGCAACCAAGTGACATTAAAAACTTTGCAAGACAATAGTCTGATATCAAAAAAGTTTTACGGGTGCTATCAATCCCTAAATCAGCTGGCGAACAAACAACCCAAATAAAAAAAAAGGGAAGTAGGTAATAACTTGAGGAAAAGTGAGCTGAAAAAATTTGTGTGGCGCACTAACAGGACACTTTCAACGCAGATTGTCGGAAGATGACACGTGTAGGTCCAAAGACAATAAAGTGTTCAATGATAATAATAATAATAATATTTATTAGGAGATATTATCATCAAGGAGGAAGAATTACTACAGCTATCAAGCAGGACTGATCGACTTCATCAAGAATATACCGGGTGTAACAGGATCATGGTACACTCCCCGTTTCTCCCTTAGTTTTAAGAATAATTGATTGAAATTTGGGACATCCCATATACATAATAAATGACACTTTTTGACTATAACAGATTTTTTTTCACTGTTGTTTTTTGTATTCCAAAGCCACCTTAGTATCTTCTTAACATTCAATTAGAACAGAATTGAATTTTCTTAATTTCTTTAGCTGAAATTTTGATTGTATTTATTGCACATTTTAAAACAAGGTATGAAAAAATCCTTATTAATAGTACTAATAAATGTACCACGGTACCAATATGGTTCCATTTGGAAAAATTGAGTTTAGAAATAGGAACACTCATGGCACAGTTAAATGGAAAACTAAAAATTAAATTAGAAAAAATTTTAACGTTTGAAATGTATCATTGGATTAAAAAATTAAGCAAATTTTAAAAATGCAATAATATACAAGGTGTTCTATTTAAAAATCAACCAATGTTAATAATACAAATAGTACGTTTTCTCCATATAATATAATAAACTATTCAATGACCATTTTGTGAAAACTTTTTCTACCAAAGGTATTTAGACACATAACAAATAATTTGAGAAAAACACTGTTTTTTTTTTGAAAATAATTGAAAGTGTCTTGCCACTGAGAATAATATTGTAAAAATAATAAGTACTACCTTAGATCGTGAAAGATAAAATATTATGAAACCAATTATTTAATTTTAACAAAAGTGCTTAAAATTAAATGAGCTTAAGTAAAGTTCCCCGTGTGGGGTTGCTAGATCCCTCATCGGGCGCCTCCCCAGGTGGCGGATAGGGGAATGCCTTCAAAATATGGATAGTACCGGAGAAATAAAATATCCAAAACCAAAACTAGCATGACGTTGGGCAGCAGCTACGACATCACTATGTTGTGACCACTGAAGAATGACTTCCTTAAGGACCGGACAACAGAGACAATCACCTCAGATCAATCGGCTAGAAGACTACGATGGGGAAGGTAACGAGAAACCACCCCATTATGTTTTCCCTAGTACAACTAACATGGCACAGACTCAAGATAATAGATTCGTTACTGATAATGGAGATCGGACTCCAAGATCAGGCAGGAAAGGACATCCGCCAAAAAGTAGGGCCTCTCAGGTCGTCATCACGCGAAATCCTACACTTTCAATAAAAACACATCCGTCTTGAATACCTACAGACGAACTACTAAGATAGGTAAATGGAATGTGAAAACCGTGTACGAAGCTGGTAAAATACATAATACCATCAAGGAAATGACAAGGCTATCCGTAGATATTCTGGGGATCAGTGAGATGCGATGGACTGAATCAGGACAATGCTTAATAAACAAACACAATATTTACTACTCACGGAACACAAACGGAGAACATATACATGGAGTTGGCATTATCCTTAACAAAGAAATCAGATTCAGATTAACATCTTCCCCATCAAAACCAATATAATCCAAATATACGCACCAACTGCTGACAAATCCGACGATATAATTGAAACATTTTATGATGATCTGAATAACGTCATGAAAAAAGTAAAAAAAAATGAAATAACACTAGTAATGGGCGACTTCAATGCCAAGATAGGTCAAGGAAGCTGTGGCGAAATCATAGGACCGTTTGGACTGGGAGAACGTAATGAACGAGGAAATCGATTAAGCATTTTTGCAACAGAACAACAACTAGTCATCACCAACACGTTCTTCAAGTTACCACCAAGACGCCTATACACTTGCAGGTCCCCCCAAGATAACCCAGAACACGTCGTCAGAAATCAGATCGACTATATCTTGATCAATAAAAGATATAGAAATGCAATAACAGCAGCAAAGACATATATAAGTGCGGATGCCAAATCTGACCATAACCCTCTTGTCGGCACGATAACAAGTTAAACAACAACAAGCGAAGAAATAAGATTTGAGGAAACTGAAGGATAAAGATATAAAACAAGAAATACAGCAACACATTAAAGAAAAATCAAAGAAACAGATATATCAGCCGACACAAAAAAAAATCCAGAAACTACAAGAGACAAATCAAGAAATTCTTGACATATATTTACGTCCAACGAGAGTGAAAAAGAAGATGTGGAAAATAAGAACAAAGACAAGACCAGATACACAAAAATCGACAAAAAAATAAAGAAAAAGATTAGAGACGCCAAAAACACTTGGATGGAAGAAAAGTGCAAAGAGATTGAATCACTAAATAGTAAACATGACTCTTTCAATCTGCCCAAAAAAGTGAAAGAAGCAGCAGGATTACAACGACCAAAGAAAACCGGATGCTTACAAGATAACGAGGGCAATAAATATGTAAATGAAACAAAAACAATTTAGAAAAACTATGTTGAGAAGACCTCCGAAGATAAGAGAAACAACGATACACTAAAAACAGGGGACTCCATAGGTAACACAGGACCGGAAATTACTCAAGAAGAAGTGATAGCCGCAGTAAAAGGTGTAAATGACGGAAAGGCGACGGAGCCAGACAACTTCCACGTAGAAATTCTAAGAAACATGGAGAACGATGAAAGTATATGGCTCACGGTCATGTTTAATAACATATACAAAACAGGAGTAATCCCACTTGAATGGCTTAAATCCACATTTATAACCCTACCGAAAAACCGAATGCGAAAAAATGTGAAGACTATAGAATTATTAGTCTAATGAGTAACCTTCTTAAAATAATGCTAAAAATAATACATAGGAGGACATACAAAATGCGAAGCACAACTAACTCGCACACAATTTGGCTTTCGAGACTCATTAGGTACAAGAGACGCTCTTTTCGCCATTCAAGTCCTCATACTAAGATGTAGAGGCGTAAACTGTGACGTGTATATGTGTTTTGTAGACTATCAAACGGTCAA